>CAHIKZ030000580.1:500000-632500 GCA_903632075.3 Acanthosepion pharaonis
AATGAGGTACCTATAAAGATTCGAAAAAATGAGTATACATGATCAAAAAATTCTCAAAACTGAATAAAAACAAAGTATTCTCGTCAAAATATTTATGTTATTATTAAGAGGAAAGACCAAAAGGTTTTTTATTATTAAATTATATTTTTAATCCTTTTCAGAACTTTATAAATTTTGGTTAAATTTATTTTTTGCGTCAGAAGGTGACCATGAATTTGTATGAGAAATGTTAGCGTCTTTTTTCGGTGAAAACAAATTGATTTGGAAATTCTGACAAAAATTAGACAATTGTCTGATTTTAATGAAACTTTCCGGAATTATTGTCAAATGAATGAAATTATTTTAGGAACGTTTCTTTTTTTAGAAAATCTTGATAAAAATATATTTTTTACAATTGTCCCCACCCCCACTCCACTTATTTGATTTTATGAAATTTTGAAAAATCATTTTTGTAGGGCTAAATGTTTATGTTAGACATAAGCATAAGTCCTTGGAGAATTTAAATCATCAATGTTTTTTGTAATTCGTAAAATAATAATAATAATAAAAAAATAAAAGTAAGACATTATTTAATAAGAAAAGTTTTTAATTGCTTTTACGAATAAAATGTATCATGTCTTAAGAAAAAAAATTCGATGAATAATGAATTTTACTAGAAGACTTTTTCATTTTTTAAAAAATTTTGATTAGAATAATTTATAATGTTTTTAAAATTCTGTATTAATTTTTACGGGTTGGTTAATATTATTATTAAGTAAAAACTATATGAAAAAATCATAAATGAAAAAGTGGACTAAAATGCAGCGATTTCCCCAGTATTTTAAAAAGAATTTTTACGTTTTTTGTGTGTGTAAACGTAGAGTTTTTTTTAAATACGGATGTCCAAACACGACATTAGCATAATAGAGCGGTAACTATAGTAAATTTAAAGCCAAAGTATTTACAATTCAATAAAATATTATACTGCTTAAAATATTTAACTAAATTTTAAAGATTACTGGGCAGCTAAAAAAATACGATAAAAATGCGCTCATGTTATATTCCTCAAGTAATTTTTACAGATATGTCCACTGTAGAAAAAAGTTACCAAGCATATGTCTATCGAGATAGTTGATACCACCACGTAAAAACAACCACCTCCGTGGTAAAAATGATTTTCTATGAAATTTAAACTAAAAGTAAGTAATGTTTGTTTCAAATCAGATTATTAAATCTTAAATCAGTTAATATTTCCCAAATAACGTTTTAGGGAGTATATTTGATTTTTGAAAGATTTTTAAAATGAATATTGTGCTAAGAGATTTGAAAATACGGCTAAAAATGGTGAAAATCTGTCATTTTTTGTAATTTAAAAAATGATTCCAGTCAATTTAAATTCGTTTCGAAATAGAGCAAAATATTTTGCTTATTGGAAATGTTAAATTTAATCTATTAGCTTGAAATTAAGAGTAAAATAAAAGCTTCAAGAATGATTTTTCATTTAAAAAAAATTCATTTTAAACTTTAGATATCGCGTTTCTTTAGAGGTACCTAATTATAACTGACGTTTTTGTTTATATTTTTTCCCCTCTCCTTATAGATAATGCCATCAATAAGAACATTATTCTAATCTATTGAAGTGTGAAATGACTGCAGCCATGGTAGCCGTTGTATGACTAGGAACCAATCATTCTTCAGGCTGATTTTGAATTCAGAGTTTTCCTTCTCCTATACTGATTACCATATCAATGTAAAAGAGCTATTTAATCCATAGCTGGAAGGAGAAGTGCTTGATCCATACTTTTCTCAAGTGTATTAATGCCAGAGTGAACTCGAACAGAATTCAAACTCCTCTGACTGATTTCTTTTTCCGATTCATTAACCGTTACGCTACCATCCACACACCTATTCTCTCAATGAATAAATATAGTTGCTTGGCCGAAATTTGGTTCGACATGAATTCAAATTAGCCTTTTCGGTGTTTTGCGTGTTATTCGAAAAAAAAAATAATCAAAGTAACAAAAATATAGAAACTTAAAACTATGAATATCCCTGTTGTGATAAGGGATATTGGGTATAATAATGAAGGCCATCGAAAATCATGTGAGTAAAACACATCTCAAAGCTACAAATGATTATTTTTTGCGGAACTGCAATATCATCCGTTCTAAAAGTGCTCCTATGGAGGGGGACTTAGTAATTAGGCACTTAAATGTATACTCTGTCAAGATGATACTACACACAATAATAATAATAATAATAATAAAAATGAAAAGAAAAGAAAAAGGCGAAACTACTGTAGTTTTTGTTGAATTGTTTTATTTGCTTACTAGTCAAGATTTCGAACCAAACTGAAAAAGATTATTCAGTTTTATTCTCTATTCATTTTGATTTTGCTGACCCAATTATTTGAGGACATTAAAATTTACAGACATTCTTCAAAGTTTTAAAGTGTTAACTTTTAGTGAGTAAAGGGTATATAAATGCCCTTTAATCACTAAAAGTTAACACTTATATTTAGTAATGATATCATAAACGCTGATGAAAAGATTAGTCATATAGAAAAATGTCATGGTTGGCCATCCTTCGTTGGTTGCTGGCTGGGGAGAGATTCAGGTGGTTAACGACAGATACAATACTGTATGAAATCTATTTCAGTTGACTGCAAACAAGGCGGTGTCATTTAGAATTTCCCAAATTTGCTACACAACAAGAAATTATTAACTCAGTAAAAATAATCCCAGCATAGATAATAGTAATGTATTCTGTGCCTGGTTCTAAAGGAAAATCGAGCAATTGAGGCTGTCTCTCTGATACGGCAGAGCCAAGAGGTTACACCCATCAATTTATTGAAAAACTATTTTTCGTTCTCCTAAGTTGTTTAAGTGGAGGTACGGTGGAGTAATGGATAGCGGCTCGGATTGAGAATTCGGATTACATTCACTTACGTGCTAATACCCTTGTGAAAGGTATGAATCCGCTTCTTTTGCCCCTAGCTATGGGTAGGACAGACCGGGTTCTATAGCCTTGGATGACAACTAGTCTACTACAGAAAGAAATGGCAACCTACTGCGGGAAAAAATTCTGCCTCGTCAGTCATGTATCGAAAGATATGCCTAAGCGTGTATCACGTATGACACATAACTGACTGAAGTTGTTTAAAACTATTCCCCACAGAAATAGCGTCAAAGGGTGTGGCTCGAATTGAATAAATAGCTAAATGACGATACATTCAGCTAAGTTTTCTAAAAATTTTTAGTTTTTGATTTTGGTCTTGAGAGGAAAATGTCTCTCAACTATAATTCTCATACTTGTAAAATCATATATATACGCAATCGTATTATTATAAAGAATAAAATAATATGCCGAAACTAAGGTTCTTAAGCTAATAATTAGTATTTTATTTTATTTGATTTTGACTAAGTGCACCACATTTGTAACTTTACGCCATACTAATTTAGCTTAGTAAATATAAACATCTTAATATTTCATCCATAATCCATGCAAAGTTACAAAAGCTAGATGCTTTTAATAATCTAATACTTCTAAAATTACGATTCAGTGAAAGGTATGTACATTTAAAATATGCTTTTTACTGTGTCTGTGCCATTTTTAAAAAATATCGATTTCAAAATGTAAAAAAAAGTCTTGAAGTTGCTTTCCTGTGAGAATTCACTCCAGCCATCATTTAAGTAGTTACGTAAGTCATTTGAGTGATATGACTAGAAGGCGCGGGGTTAGCTTTTACCACGCCTTATAGACTAATTAGCGGGCTTGTAATGTTCAGAAGGAAAAAAAGGCATTTTATATAATTATCCAGATTTATTACCGATTCATTTTTGACACAAACTAATTTCAAATACAGCAATAGATTTTTGGGAAGTATAACTATATTTGTAATGGCAGTATAAATTAGATTGGGTTGAATTGATACTTACGAATAAAAATATTCACCAAAAACAAAGAATATTGTCGTATTGAAAAAAAAAAAATCGACGATATTTGTAAAAAATCAACGATATCAATTTGTCCTGAGAAGAAACTAAAAAATCAAATTTAAGATGACAGATATAGGATTGGTAAGACTTATAGAAAGAAAAGGACGTTTACTGTGTCGAAATTTAGACATTTTATTATTGTTCCGAATTAGCTCTACTTAAATTCTAAAAGGAAAGAAAATCCCTTATATATTTATCCAGCGAAAAATTATTTAAATCACGTATCACTTACGCATTAAGATATATTAACATGAACTGTTATCTTTTAATCTGAGGCCAATCATAGACTTTACTGTCGAGAAAAGTGCTTAAAAGGTGTTTTATTACATGCTGAGAATGTCTAACTGCTTTCAAACATATAATTGAAATTCACTTGCTGTGTTGGCGTCGTTTATTATAAATAAACTTGTTTCGCAAAAACAACTAAGAGGATTAATAGTACTGTTATAGAAATATATATATATATATATATATATATATAATATATATATATATATATATATATATATATATATATATATATATATATATATATATATATATAGATAGATAGATAGAGAGAGAGAGAGAGAGAGAGAGAGAGACAGAGAGAGAGAGAGACAGAGAGAGACAGAGACAGAGAGAGACAGAGACAGAGAGATGTCCTGGAAGTTATTTTGCCATAATATAAAATAAAAAAATCTAATAAATATAAATAAAAAAATAAATTAATACAAAATACATGAATTAAAAAAAATAACCCAAAGATGCATATGAAAACTGAAAAAGTATTGAGTTTAACCTGAAATATAACAGTATATTGCAGTAAAGTAACTTTTGAGTCATTCTCTCTCATTCTACAAATATCTATCTTTCCCTCTCTCTGTCTATCTATCTATTTATCTATCTATTTGAAGAGTGAAGAAATGTCTTCGGTTCAACTCACTTTCCCAAATCTGTCTAAAGATAAGAATTTTAGTTGAATCACTTCTTGCTTGACTTGAGAAGTTGTTCAGCTTATCCAATACGTATGAACTTGTATGAAAGATAAATCATCTTATATTTTTGCAAAGTTTCTTCGATATATTATTTAAGAGTAACATCTTATGGTTTGTCTAAAAGTAATTTTTTCATTAAAGCTAAAAAATTTTTTAATGTTTTTGTGTCTTAAAAAAGAAAAAAATACATTGATCTGATTTGATTTCCAACTCGTGACTTAAAACATTTTTGTATTTTCCTCCAGCAATCTATGTGATATTTTCTAATTTTATGGGCATTAATACCATTTGAAGTCTTGAAGATATAATTCGAAAACTTTAACATTCAGCGTCTAAATGATGACATCAAATTTAAATCAATGAAACACAAAAATCAATTTGAATTTTTCTATGTACATTAATAATAAAGAGAATTTTTTTAATCTGTATTATTTAAATAAATCATTTAAAATTATTATTTGAATAAATTATTTAAATAAATTGTAAGTAAAATTTTTTTAAAGAAACAAAGAGCAATCAAATTTCATGAACTTACTTTTGTTAGTTTTTGACGTGTGGCTTGTTCCGTAAGATGTTTGACGGTCCCCCGAAATTAAATGTACAGACCGATCCAATGGGGATGGTGTCTCTGTGTGCAAATGAGACCTATTCTAGTTCGTCTCATCTACCTGTCCACCACGCCTAACAGTAGCTGGGTGGGTGGATAGATATGGGCATTCGTGCGCCGACAACTCCAACGATCCGAGATGATGACTTTTCTTTCTCAGAAAATAAATAAAAACACAATAAAATAGTAAGCTAAAAACCTGCTGCCAATAGTGAGTTATTTTTGGCTGGCATTCTTGTAGAGGAGGGTGGGAGCTGTACGGAATCAAAATGAATTCTGGATCTGAACCAGTTAAACCGGCTTTGATGATTTTCGTCTCCGGCCCACGATTATAAGATAAAAATAGCAATACTTAGGAGCACCCGTAGTCAGATCTTTTGGGGTGGGTACTTGGTGGTCGAGGTATTATTTGCTTGACGGGTAAAGTTTAATTAAGGGGATGCATCACAGTCATCCAAACGAATATCTGTCGTCGGCGGCGCTGTAACATTGATATTATAGAGCACAGTTCATCAGCTTAAAATGCTTGTTTCAGAATAAATAAACGAAGTAAATAAATGAAATATTTTGTTTATTTATTTCCATATAAAAATATTGCAGATATTTTTGGCTAACAGGAATAATACAAGTTATACTAAGAATCGAATATGAAACCTTTGATTATATCCAAGTTATAAGTTGAAACATAGCCATCTCCGAAAGTCAGATACATTAACAATAGTTTCAAATTTGAGTTTAAACTAGCTAGATTTATTGCAGTTTAAACTAGCTAGATTTATTGCAGTTTTCTCTAGAGCGTTTACCACTTTAATAAACTGGCCTAGTATTTCAACTGTAGCAACTTGTAGGTACAAAGGAATTGGCATTGGAACGATGCCGGCCTATACCTGCGTTCAAAAGAAATGCGTGGAAGGCTAAAGCACATTGGTACCCAGCCCACTGAGTCAGTCTACTTCTTGATACGTTCAATTATTAAACGATGTTTTGTAATGTGTGGGAATGGCTCTGTGATCTTTACGACCTACCTGACCACCACGCCTAATAGTAACTGGGTGGGTGGACAGAGACAGACATTTGTGCGACAGCAGTTCCAACGATTTGAGATACTGACTTCTTTCTCAGAAAGAAAATCGTGCAACATAACTTGCATCACATTATGCGTGAATCTCGGGAAATCTTCCAGCGAGATTCTTAAAATCTTTCATTGGACGTTTCACATATTTTTCAAGCGACCGATCGGCAAAACGTTGTAAAAAAATCTGGAAACAACTGTAAGGTCCAGACTGATATTTGATTGGAATGAATTTTAAAGTTTACTCAGAATATTCTTGCCCAGGAACTTTCTGATACCAGGTCATATTTGTTCCTAGGATTTTCAGTTTTTTTTTCATGATTTCTGTAGGAGAGCATTCAATGTTCATATGTAAAACTAACAATATTTTTTTGTGACTTAAAGTTATTTTTTATTTCGAATAACGCGTTGGTGGCACGTAAAGCATACATGTAAAAATGCATTCAAGCTTTGCAGGCTCTGAAATATTTTAAAGTTACATCGTGTACAGTATATAAAGTTATATCGTGTACAGTATATGGCAGATAATTGAGAGGAAATTGTAATATAACGAAAGAAAATACATTCAATAGAAAAATCATTTGATTTAAATAAAATGTAATATTCAAGTTAAAGAAGCAGTAAAATGTTATTTAGTGTCCTCGTAGATTACCTTTAACGTATCCTTGGTATTCTGAGGCTGATGGTTGTTTTGTTTTTTTTGATGAACCAGACGGAATATTGCAAGGAGATTCAAATCAGAGGAGTTTGGAGGCCACATGTTGGGGTGATATGATGGTTGAAAACTTTCATTCAGTCACTCATGTGTAAACAGAATCCTTATGAAACACGTACAGTCACCTGCATTCAATACAGAACTTGATAACAGTTTTTAACACCTCGATGTTTGCAGTAGGAAAATTAGGGTGAAAAAAAAATGGGGTAAGAAAAATGGGGTAGCATAATTTGAATCACATTGTTGGCTCACAATAAATAGGACCAACACAGAAAACGTAATGTTTGTATGCTTCGTAGGGTCAGCAAAGAGCCACCATTTGTCCATTCTGTTCATCTGGCCACATTCTAGAAATGCTATCCCCGAGTCGGTGTCGTTAGCAGCTAATAACTCGAGCAAGCATGCCTTTTCATTTTTGTGTTAATATTTTTTATAAATCTAAAATAGAAATGATAATAATGAAACGTGGCACATGCCACATAACATAATGTTAGGCCGTATTTAAAGTTTTTTAAAGGTGTTCTTTTCTAATGCCTTATACACGCTAAACACTTGTATATATTGAACATCATTTCGGATTTGTTTATTACCACTATGAAATAATTATTTACTTTATTTCGCTGGACTTGTTTTGACTTGTTTTATTGTAGCTTGAAAGCTTTTATCATGTATGCCACGATTCCATTAGCAACAATAGCAGTAAAAAATAAGAAAAAAAGGAAAGCATTGTTAATACAAATTTGTACATATAATAATTACAGAGTAAATTGTTTTGAACCGGAAATTTTGTGAGATAGAATTTTTAGCGTTTTTACATTTTCAATATTTTCTTTCCTGAATTAATGTTTTAATGTAAATTTTCTCAAAGCTTATCTGTACTATAGCAATAAAAGCAATTTATAAGAATTATTTGGCTAATTCATTAAAACCAAAAAGTAGTAATGTTTGAGAAGGAGAAATCTAAAAAGTGAAAAAGATTCATTGTTCATGGCGGCCCAAAACAATGACGTAAGAAGCAATTAGATAAAGGCCAAGATAAACAAAAGGTATGAATGATTTATATTATTTACATTATTTGCATTGATCAGAGTCTTTTCCTCATCTTTATTGTCATATTCATGATGTTTCGGCCGTTGTACCCAATTGTTTATAAGAGTTGAAGTAATCCAGTGACTTGACCCAAAGAATTGTGAGTTCGATACCTGGCCACAGTAGAGGTGAACAAAAAACTTGAAGAATTAAGTTATTCAAGGGAAATAACTGAAACTAAGATATCCCGAAAAAGCATGGCACCTGGTGCTAGAACAATGTGCCCCGGTGGACGAAATAGCGGGTTCGATTCGAAATTTCAACGTATATCACCTGAAGAAGGCCGGAGCGTACAACGGCTGAAACGTTGTTAATATGGCAATACAGATGACGACAGTAGTTCGAACAATGTAAATAATATAAATAGTGTGAATAGTAATAATACCTCATCTCAGAAATATAGACAGATATTAAAAAGCATGAAAATAACAAATGCATACTATACACAGATAAAAATCTCAGCTAACACGGAACGTTCTTGTAAAGTTGCAGAAACGTTGTGTTTTGGTTGGGTCATGTGCGACGTTGTAGCTCCGTTACTGTAACGTTGCTGTCAAGTATTTTCCTGAATTCAAATTCACTGCCATATCCCCAACGTGGTTACAATCTTATGGTAACGGTGCAAAGTACAGTAGCTGAAAATCTCTGCACTGGTCAAATAACAATATTTTTAACAGTACAAGAAGCATAGAATATATAACATTTCTTTGCGCATTTTTTACTGATAAATTCGTTTTCAACCCATTGAAGGCTATTTAAAGCCAGAAATAGTTTTAGATTGTCGGAATTTTTTGGAGATAATAATTTTAGCGATACAAGTCTTACTAATTAACCCATAGCTGGGTGAGAAAAGCTAGTTTCATGCTTTTCCTAAATATATTTTTGCATAAGTGAATATAACGAATCCAACTGGAATTGAAACTCGGCTCTCCGATTAACAATTCCGAGCCATGATACATTACACCACCCGCACATCCAAGCTTTCAGCACCTGGTATTCCTACTCGTACTGGAATAGATGTTTCAATTTGAAATGGCTGTAAGCCCCCATTTTTAAACTGAGAATTACTAATTTAAATGATGAATGCACGTGTTAATATCTTTCTGGTATGTATAATATATTTTCTGTGAGGAACCTGGTATTTACAAGTCAACGTATTTGTAGCTTTACAAGGTAAGGTTGTGAGCAGGTTTTGAGGGGTCTACAAATAAAAAAAGGTTTTTGCAACCTTTATGTAACGTTGCTGAAACAAAATTTTGTTAGCTGGGATATGACATTCAACCACATAATAAGCAAATCTTTTTATTCCAGAAAAAAAAATCAGCCTACCTGGGCAAGTACAATGATCCAGTAAGAATAAAAAGTAAATGACTGTGATTTAGACATACAGACCAGAATTATTAGAGAATGAAAAAAATAAAACAAAAAAAAAAAAAAAAAAGAATTTTTGGGGGGAATGAATCATAACATCCGTTCCAGAAGACCAAATTTAATGGTTAAAAGACAAAACAAAATCCCCAAAAAACAAACAAACAAACAAACAAAAAAAAACCTAATTCGCGGTTTTAGCTGAACATATCGAAAAATTAATGTATAGTAAATGTCTGGATTTCACTAGAGAACTGAAGAAATAATATAACACGATGATGACAGTTGTGCTAATCGTTGTTGGAACACTGGGAACGATCCTGAAAATCCGAGGGAAAATTCTGAAGGCACTAGAAATATGAGAAAGAATCAAGACAACACTACTGCAGAACACAGAATACTGAGGAGAGTACTTGAGTACTGAATAAACTTACTGTCTCTTGATCTCTAGTGTCATATATTCGTTAATAACTCAATTAAGTGAAGAAGAAGAAAAAAGAAATAATAATAGTATCTCACTTGCATCCCAATGCTGATGTTGATAATCTGTATGTACCCAGATCCAAAGGTGTAAAAGCATTAGTTCAACTAGTACTGTCTTAAAAAGTATAACAATTGATCTTCAAAGATATCTAGAAACTAAAAAGACTGGACGATGATCTGCGTCAAAGAACATGAAAGAAATAAGAAACTTTATTTAGTAATAAAGGAAGCCAACAAATTCAAAAGGGAATTTCAAGTGGGTGAAGAAATGCAAGTAAAGTGTAATACATGAACTGCAGCTGCAAAATACTTAAAAAGAAAGCAAAGGCAACCGACCAGATACAGAAACGATGGTAAGATAAGAGTCCTTACCAAAGAAGCTGATGTAGACAAAACCCAGTACTCATTTAGTGCTTACGTAGTGCAGGGTTAAAAGCTGAAACCGAAAGTTTTATCCTTGCTGCACGGGATCAATGCTTGAAATTACCAAGCACACATACTGAAAAAGTGTGTTAGCCCAAAATGCAGATCCTGTGATAAATATCAGGAAACAATTGACTATCTTGTATCAGATTGCACGGTATTGGCACCCACTGAATATAAAACCCCGCTTGACAGAGTGGGCCAATATCTGCACTGGAAAAATTGCAACTTTTACGGAAAGGACGCTGCAATAAATTTGTATGAATACAACCAGACCCAGTTACGGAAACAATTTTATGGGACTTAAAACAATGCACACAGACAGAACAATCAAATCTAACCACCCAGACATCGTGATTAAGTAACCACAAAGACAAAATAAGCTTTCTTATTGACATGGCAGTTCCTAGAGATTCTAATGTATCTTTGAAGATCTTCAAAAACTATCAAACTACAAGGACCTTGAAATCGAAATATATAAAATGTGACACGTGAGGACATCAGCAATTTCAGTTATAGCTGGAGCCTTCGGATGGATTGGAATCGATTTCAATACACTCATTGAAGCAATTCCTAGTAGCCCATGCGTTAAAGAAATACAAAAAATTATTCTCATAAATACAGCCCACACCTTACAAAGGGTTTTATCTATGTAAAATATATGTGATCTTTTTCAAAACTGCTCAATAGAAAATGTCATGATGCTATTTCTGACCTTAGGTCTCTGGTCGGGACCCAGAAAGAAATGAGTACACACTAGAAATCAAAGTAAATAAAAATAATTAAATATTAATAATAATAATAATAATATCCGTGTAAAAAGAAATGCCTAAATTATAGAATATCTTCAAAAGACTAAACAATGTAATCTACGTAATATGTTAATTAGTCTAATTTTTCCTGAAGCTACGATGCAATTCCTGGGGATGTAGTCCGTAGATGGGTGATTGCTTGAGAGTACCAGGACTGTAAGCTTAGATGTGCGGGTGGTGTAATGGATAATGGCTCGGAATTGTTAATCAGAGAGCCGATTTCTAATTTTCTAATTTCAGTTGGTTATATTCACTTACGCACAAATACCATTGGGAAAGTTATAAATCTAACTTTCTAACTAAATCTAACTCTCTCCTCAGCTATGGGTTAATTAGTAAGATTTTTATTACTAAATCATTGTTATCGCCCCAAAATTTCTGACAATCTAAAAATATTTTTTGGCTTTAAATAACCTACAGAGGGTTGATAAGGCGTAAAAAAAACGAATGAATCGAATCAAATAGACCAATGGTGTGTTCGTCAAAGGCATCACTGCGTTCAAAGCAGATGCTAAAGAGTGTAGCTAGCGGAAGACACATTCATATGGAGCCCTGAAATTCTACTGTGCTGCTTGCCTTAGCACACAGCTGCTTATTAATAGGGATCAACTCCTTACCCATGTTGCATTTGTTCATTGTTGCCCAGAATGCATTATGCCATGCTATGTTAAAGCTTTTTTTTGTTTAAAAAAAAAGGGAAGAGGTTTTGTTGATTCTGTCAGTATTTTTCGCATAGATTGAATATCTATTCTGTGGTGATTTTTTTACAACGAAATTCAGCCTGTTCTTCACCGATTATTTCCTCTGCTTGTAGCACTGGTCTATTTGGTGAAACATCTAGGAATTTAAATAAAAAAATATATATGAACACATAAAAACAAAACACGCTCAATATATTAATACTCTTTTTTGAGGGTTGGACGGGACTTACTAACATCATATATTTGTTTGGTTTGTTTTCATATTTAGTTTGTTTTTTGGGTTCATCCCCTCTCATTGTAAATTATGCATAGATTTTTATGATCATGAAATTTTTGTCATGAGGTGCGACATTATGGTATATAGAGGATTGAGTGATGACAGATGAGTTCTTGTGGTGAATGTGCAAATTGTAATGCATGAATGGGCCGTGTATCAGATTAGCTAGGTATAAGATAGTCAGTGAAAACCAGTCTTAACCCATTCCCCCCTTTTTTCAGCCTTGTGTCATAATTGTATTTTATATAACAAATCTCAGTAAAATGAAGACAGGAATAAAATAATTTAGTCATGCAATATTTACAATAAATCACCCTATACGAAAAGTGAGAGCATAAATGACTTTTTTTTTTACTTGTGTATAACTGAGAGTAGGAGTAATATATTTTTACCTCTTTTTAAGTGGATTCGCCTGCACATTAGTGATATTAAAAAAATTTATAAAAGTTTTTTTTTTCTTCCCCCCCGTAACACGCAGAAACTGCAGACATACGTGCTAGAGGAAAAAGTATTTTTAACCAAAACAACAAAAAAAACACAAACAACATTTCAATTAAATCTAAACCGAAGAATGTCTAAAGTTAAACCTCGTTTGGCACGCATGTTCTCAGCTCGTCTTAGTAGTGATACTGAAAACTGCAGTTTAACTACTGTCCTTCAACATGGTCCTCATATTTTAATTATTGATCATGCCAATCGGAAAGTTAAAAATTTCACTCAAGAAGGAATTTGGCTTAGTGATTATTGTTTTGATAAACCTCCCCGTCGCGCTTGCATTACACCCGATGGTGAGATTGTGGTTACTCTCCAAGGGGCATACATGATTGCCTTCCTCATAAAAATTGGTTTCGAGTTGTTTTTTTCCCATTACATTGTGACGGCGAAAGACTACGCTTTAGTCGAGGCTTTCGACGACAAAATACTTATCTGTGCTAAGTGTGGCTATCCTGGTTGCATCGACACCATTGATTACAGAGGGCAAATACTAAAGACCTTCTCCCAGTATTCTATTGATGGCTTGTCAGTTCTCTTCCCATCTTATCTGTCTGTATTGCCGTCCGGTACACTACTAATGAGTGAGTTAAGAAGTGATGGTTACCAGGCGTTGATATGTTGTGACACATCCGGAAATATTCGCTATTTTTACCAAGGGGAAGGCCAAAACGTAGTCAAATGCCCGTCTGGTGTAGCCACCGATCAGAACGGTCTAGTCTACTTGGCTTGTCGATTCAAACACAAAATCTACAGTCTCTCTTCAAATGGAACATTGAAAGCTGTACTTTTAAAAGAAAATAACATCATGAACCCGGGCTCGATTTTTGTCTCTCCTTCCGGTGCAACTATGCTGGTGACTGAATTTGGGTCGGAAATGGTGAAAATATTCGACCTCTATTCACCCTCTACAAAGAACAGAGGATAATGACTTGTATTTGAAATTATGCGAAGAAAATACTAAAACGAAGTTTCCACTTGAATACACATTTTTTGGAAATGGCTAATGGAATCTGAAGTCAATAAGTTTCAGTAGGAAACTTTTCTAAGTTTAAAAAATATTAAACAAACCATTTTCTTTGGCCAATTTTTCCAAGATGGGCGCTTATGTAGTAAAATATAGGAAACCATTAAAACCAAGCACTGCTACTCTTTAGTTACCAAGTCATTATTACTTGCTCAGTTAATCGTAAGGCAGTAACAGTTCTCCGTTTGATTTTTTTTTTCTTTATAAAGTCCATATTTACTATGGATTTTAAAATTTCCATAATTTTAACACTTAATTTATTACTTTTTTTTTTTTTTTTTTTTTTTTTTTTTATTTTTACTTGTAAATATCCTTTTTATTATGTACATAAAACATTAGACGCTCATAAATTAAGATTACAACCATAATTTTTAGTGTCCAATCTATTTTTTATACCTTGAATCTTACGAGTTGTCTCCTAAACAATTAACTTGTATACTTTAAACTCTAATTTACGTCTTTTACATTTCAGTAAAAGGTGTTATAAATGAAATGGTCATCTACCAGTAAGTCCTTAACAAATTAAAATCCGATTTGATCCAGGCTTCTTGCAAGTTTACATGAACGCATTAAGCTGGAGCGTCACGTGTCATTACATATTTCTACTTGGTCTAACGTGCACTCGAAAAGATTTTCGAAACTTAAACTTTAGCACCGTTTCATACAGGTGCTATAAAAAAAAATTAAATCTAAAATGAAATACTTATGCACTGAATATTGCTTATTTGAAAAGAGTCCCGTTTTTAACCAATAACTTACCAGTTGAACTGACTTTTCTATGTGAGGTCAGATTCAAACAGACCAGTTTGTATATTGTTAATTGTTACCTTTGTATCGATACTTTAATTTGACGTACTCCATGTACGCAACCGTACTTTAAAATTTTCAACGGTTTAAATCTAAGAATGACTTGTAATATTGTGGAAGCCCTATACAATTGTTTACTTCAGCAAGCGTGTTTTGCTTTAGTTTTCGGTACCCATTTGTATAAATATGAAATTAGAATTTTCTGTCGTTAAGTTAATCCGCCACTCCTTAATTTACTGTTATTGCGTGTTTGATTAGACAATATGAAAATCTTTCGGTCGCCATCATTAAATCTTAATATCGGATACTTATCTCTAGAAATAGCAGTAACCAAAGACTTGTAAACACAATGAATCTTTGCAATATATTCTAGATTTGTTACAAATAATTGGAGACTTAATTTTGAAAAGTTAAATTCAGTAAAATATAAATTACATTTACGTTCTTTTGGCTTGTTTTAAAGGTTATAGTTTAAACAAAGATCAAAGTTGTCCGGTGTGTTCCTTTTCACAACTGCTCTACCATCACTTATCTCATAAGCCTAGGTCTTATTTTTTTTTTCCCTTGAACTTTTTAGTTTTTTTACATAATTTTGTACTTAAATTTAATTTCTAAGACATCAAAAATGAGTTGTCAATCAATTTTCAAGGGTTTCAACTTTTGAATTCCAACAATGAAATCGTCAAAGTAATGATGTTACGTAGGTCTTAAGAGTCTATCTTTAGGCGATACAGCACACGCGCGCCAAATGAATTTGATTAAATTATCCTTTGACATTTTTAATCTTTTATCTACTTGTATAAAACAAGACATCAGTTGTTTTGAATTCCTTTATCTAAAAATAATTCTTGTTGACGAAATGTAACACGACACAAAAATATAAACATAAACCAGAATTAAAGCGATATTTTCAGTTCTGGAATGTTAACGAATATTAATTGCAACTTGATAATTGGTCATTTTGCCGATTACACGTTCATATCAATTTCCTTTCTTGCTTACACTAGAAAAATAATCAAATCCGGTGTTGTAGGTATATATATATATATATATATATATATAATTTCGATGTGGTGTAATAATTATCAAACTTGTATTGCTAGATCAATTACAAATTAATAGCGACTTCGATCCTCACTACGCTTAGTAAATCTGTATTATATAGGCATTAATATCCCTATGAGAAAAAGCCAAGGCTAACTTTTATTTATTCAATTCATCGACGTTTTCATTTACGTGTGTGTGGCTGTGTATTCTCCGAAATCAATGAACGACAGATGTAACTAGTTCAGTCATGAAATGAATTGATACCTGACGTTCGCCCTATACAGATATGAATATAAAATATATCTAACAAATTTAGAATAATCCTGTATGGCAATTACTTGTACACCATGTTTTTTTTTTTTTTTTTTTTTTTTTTTTCATCATATTCGTTAATTATTGTCGTTCAATACAGAACGTGAGAACTATAAAACACAAATTTGTACGTTATTTCTTGCAGAGAAAAAAAAACCAAAATGCCATTTATAAATATCAAGTCGGTAATGACAGCAAACAATTGAACTAATGAGCCTCTCAGCTTAAAAATGGTTTTCCTGATTTAAAAAGGTAATACACATTCGATCCCTGTCGGAGGCACATTTTCTATTTAGTCTGTCTTGTTTTCTAAGCGTGTTAAGATTAATTTCTAAGTTTAAAAATAGACTTAACCCGTAGATATAAATTTTATCCTAACAGGAAATAATATCGGATTAAACAATTTATCTATAAGAAAAATGTAAAATATTCTAATCACTAGATAAACATTCTTTTCAGTTTTCTTTATTCCTTTTTTTTATTCGCGTTAAAACAATTTCTCTTTCTTTATTTTATTTCTCTCTCTCTCTCTCTCTCTCTCTCTATATATATATATATATATATATATATATATATATATATATATATATATATATATATATATATATATATATATATATATATATAAAAAGCAAAAATGAGTATTGCTAGACAGAAATTGCTGTTCTTGTTGTTATCGCTGCTGCAGAGTACCATTCAGGACGCTAACAATCATGGCTTTCCATAATTATTTATTTACAAACCAACCTTGCTTAAAATCGAATATTTATAATTCTCTATTTCATTATTTTAAAAGAACAGCACTAAAAAATGTTTTTATTTCTCAATTTTCTCTCTACGTTATTTTTGCTTTCCATTTTTCTTTCATTCATCATTCTCCCACCCACCATCCCATACTTCCTCCCTTTATTTTCATAACTCATTAGCATATAAATCCACCTTATTTACATTGATTTCTTATCCTACGCAAAATAGAAGACCTCAAGTATGAGGAATGCATGTACTTATCTTCAGGGAGGAGAGCGACATTTCTTAATGTACCTTCAATAATCCGCCGAAAAAAGGCTCCCAAACTTAAACAGTTTTATCTTAAATGTTTATCATTAAGAGGAAAGTCGTCGTCATCATCATAATAATTTTTTTTAGCACGTTCGAAATTTTGATTAAAAATCGTTTTTTTTTTCGTCAGCTGTCATGTAATAATTTACCATTTTAGTTGTTTTTTTTTGTTTTAGCTGTAAAAACGCATTGATTTGGAAATTCTTGCAGAAATGCAATAATTGTCGGATATTAGTGGAACTTTCAGAACTTATTCACAAATGAATGAAATTATTTTAGAAATGTTTGCTTTTTTAGAAAATCACGGTAAAAATATTTTTTAAATGTTACCATACGGTATTTTAAAAATATTTTTTAATATGCAAAAGTGTACTAAAAGACGTTTTCTCAAACTATGGATGCACTGTTCAGAAATAATAGGTTATGTGTTTTAAGAGAAAGGGCTTAAGAAATTGCTTTGCTTTCCTTCCGCCTAGCACGTATCAAATTCTCTATCATATTCGCACTTTGAAAATTTTTAATTTTCTTTTTACATACTATTATTATTTTTCAGTGAGACATATTAAAAATTTCTTTTTTTAGTTTTTTTAGATTCAATTTTAGGGATGGAATCAGGAGGCTTTGGACATTTCTTCGTTAAGAAAGTACCTAAAGAAATAACGACTTAAAAGTATTTAATTTTTAAAAATTACTGTATAATTAAATAATCTGGTTCACTTAAAATTCGAAAATACTGTCTTTTCTGTCCTTTCGTCCGATAAATTGCCCCGGCGTTATTTGTTGGAACATTGACGTCAATTCACACCTCCAAAAGAAATCACCACGGTTAGACACGCTTCTCTTATTTTCAATTTTTTTCTTTTTTTTTTTTTTAAAAAAAAAAAAGATTTGTTTCCAATTACATTAAGTAAACTTTATTTTTTTTTATTTTCCTTTATAACTTTTGAAAAATATGTAATTGATTTTTTTACAAGATTTTTAAATGGAGAATTTCACTTTTGTTTACAAAGTTGTCAAAATGGCAGACATGGTCGATTTGGCAAATAATAAGCTTTTTAACTAAAATTTCGGACGTGCTAGGAAGGATTAAAAAATAATAAATACTTGGTCTTTTCTCTTAGTGAGACATGTACAAACAAATAAGACAACTAACAGGACAGAAGACAAAAATCAACGATGAAACGCTCATGATAGGAGGAAAAATTCTTCGACGCTGGAGTGAGTATACTGGAGAACTCTTCCACGACGTAAGGGAACAACCAGCAATACACAGAATTACCGAATGACCTGGAATTCTGAAAACCGAAAAAAAGCATCACTAGCCAAATTGAACTGGACCAGACGGAATTGTTATTATTTTGTTTATTTGTATTTATTCATTTCAGTTTTCGATTTTTAAGTAAAGTAGTAAAATTTGTTTTCATGTCTGCATTTTGAGATGAGTTCAGATCGTTTATTTAATAATTTATTTTGGTCTGGGAAGATAATAATAGCTATTTTTCCCCCAAGCAAAGTTTGCAGGTTTTTGGTTGATTGTTGTAGGCTGATGATCTTTTCCTTATTTTCCATGATATTTTTGGTCTGGTTTGTGTTTTGTTTTTAATTTCCCAGATATTGTGATGTTCGCGTATTTACTATTTGTGAAAAATGTTATGTGTGCATAGTTTCTTTGTTTCCAGAGTCCTTCAGTTACTCCTATCTATACTTTTTCTTCATTATCTGGTAATTTTACCGTGGCTTGGTATATTTCCTTGTTTTGTAAGCAATTAACGTTTAAGGGACATTCATTCTTTATTCTACAGTTACACGTGGGTTTAATTTGTTCGGGTGGTTTTCTGGTCGCTTTCCTGTTGTGTTTTTTTATTATTATTTATGCCATGTTTTCAGTGCAACTGTAGCTGATTTTTTAGAGTGTTTTTATTGAATATTTTGTGTAGAGTACTTGATTCCGGGAAGTGTTTGTTTAAGAGCTTGAAGAATATTTTACCCAGGTTTGTTTTTACGTTTTTGCTGTACGGTGGGTTGAACCATATGATATTTCTCTTCCTGTTGGCCTTTCTTGTCCCCTGTGGTGAGTATGTGAGTGTTGCCGGGAATCCACTATCTTCTAGGGCTGTTTCGTAGTCTTTCTTAGCTTCGTTAAATATGATTTTGTTGCAAGAATTGTCGGAAAGCCTGCGGTTAGAACAAATAAAGATAACGATTAGAACTAATAAAAATAAGCATAAATAAGCAAAAACAAGTAAAAATAATAAATCCAAATAAATAAATTAATTAAAAACTGTCCCCTCCGACAAATAGACTACGGTAAGCAGTCTAAACATTTAACGAATAAATAGCCTTAATTATCTTCCCAGACCAAGACTAACTATTAAATAAGCGACCTAAGCAAATCCACGAAAAATCTTTAAATGTAAATTTTTTTTCGTAACGTCTGATAAATTTAATAACATTATCGTTGAACGAAGAAAGAAATTCACAATATTGATCCATATTTTTTTAATACAATCTAAGCTTTCGGCTTACATAAGCCATTATCAAAGATGTCAATTACAACATATTAAACAATATACGGACACGACAGTGATGATAGTCTGTCATTGTTTAATTAGATGATTTCTAAGCAACGATAAACACGCGCATATAAGACGTTAGAAGCGAAAATCGCACCGCATCTCATGACGTCACATATGACCACACGAGAGTGAATTGTAGAAGTATGGAAAGCCGTTGGTATAAACCAATGGCTTCTGTTACCAATTATAGACATTTAAGAATATTTGTAGAGATGCCATAATTGATTTTGTTTAGGTTGGGTTTCAACTGTTTGATGTATAATGCTTCATGGATTTTTAGTTTTTGTCTATTGTTTTCATGTCGAAGTATAATTGTGTTTTCGACAAGTATTTTACGGAATTGTGAGTACGGGCAGGCATGTTGTTTTAAATGCCTAAAAATGTTAGAGTTTTCATTCAAATGTAATGTCAAGCGCCGTGAAAGTATTATCTAATTCGTTGGAGATACACTCTTCCAAAGGGCACTTGAATTTATAAACTATGTTGGTTTTTTGCAAATCGCTAACCGGGGGAGAAGAATCATTGCGAAGAATTAAGTTGGATATACTAGATTTAGTGTAGTATATGATTACTTTAATTTTTTGCTAGGATCTGTAGTTGATATATTAGAATTTAATAATTTTTTTAGTATATTTTCATCTTGTTTATAATTAGTATGCATTTGATTACGATATAGGAGATTAATATGTTTGAGATCAGTAGAAACAGTATTATGTACTATTTGCTTAGTATTGAGATTTCTAAGAAAGTATCTTATTTGTTCATCAACTATATAGTTTGGAAAGCTATTATTAATAAGTGTCTGTTTTATATTCTTTAGTTTACTGTAAAAAAAATCTGTTTTGTGGATGAATTAGTTTCTGCACGATGCAATAGATTCTTTATAATTGCTATTTTGTAGTAATATGGGCATTCGCTCTTGTAGTTAAGTGTACGTGAATTTATGCTTGTAGGTTTTTTGTAAGGCGAAATAGTAAATTTGTTATTATTTGTGTTTATCAATATGTCAAGAAAGAGGGGATTGTATTATTAGTATTGAGTTCATATGTGAATTTAAGGACAGAATTATTTTGGAAACGTTTTTGAAGTTTAATTATTTCATCTGTATTTTTAACTAACATAAGAATATCATCAACGTATCTTAGGTAGATTGATGGTTTTTTAAAATCTCTAAATATCTTATTTTCGAGGTTCGACATGTAGAAATTGCTAAATGTCGGGCCCAGTACTGAACCCATGGAGACACCATCACGTTGTATATATATATTATTATTATGATCGAAAAGAGGGACTTCAGTAGTACAAGCTAATAGTAGTTTTCTTAATATATTAGGATTAATTTTAAGTGGGGGTAAAGATGAGTTACTGTATATATTTCTTATAATTATGTCAATAGTTTCACTAACAGGGACATTGGTAAATAAGTTTTCAACATCAAGTGAAGCTATGATTTCATTGTCGGGTTTTTCACTTTTTAGGATTTGGATTACTTCTAATGTTGACTTAACATTATATTTACTAGGAAGGTAGGGAGTAATAAGTTGGTTAATGTATTTTGTTAGATGATATACAGGAGTTGGAATTTGCGATATGATAGGACGGAGAGGACAGTTAGGTTTATGTGTTTTTATAGTGCCGTATATGTAACCAGGTCTATAATCACCAACAATTTTAGGGAGTTTTAAAGTGTTCTGTTCAGCATTATTAGCATTAATATGTTTATTAAGCTTTGATTTTAGTTGGTTAGTCGGGTTCTTGTTAAGTTTTTTAAACTTTATGTGATCATGGAGTATGTGGCCAATTTTTTTGTTGTAATCGAATTTGTTTAGGATATATGAATTTATCTATTTCTAAAGAATTCATGGCTTTATTTGTCATCCGGTATTTTTATTACTTCAAACGTTATTATAGTGTGCATATTTTATTTGAAATAGACGGCCTATTTTTATTTAGTCGGATTACAAATAAATACATTAATTCTCTAGATTGTTTTGTTTACGTTTCGGATACAAAACTGGGCAGATATGGATTTCGAGAAAAGTAATTTGAGTGAAGCGGGTATGCTTTAATTAAAAAGTAAAAAGAGACTTATTTGTTGCGAAATCCTTCTAAAACAAGCTATATCAAACGGTAGTTTACCCTACAAAGGGACGCAGGTTCGACCCCTGCCAAAGACACATTTTCTTTAATATGATTTTTCGAATGCGCGGGCCGTCGGGCGTAATACATATTGTTTAATAAATAAAATAGAGTCTTCATTTCTAATGAGAAGTATTTAAATATTATATATATATATATATATATATATATATATATATATATATATATATATATATATATATATATAGTACAGGGAAACGATCTGTTGGTATATAATCCGGGTGGGTCCTAGAAATATTAATTATTAAAACTGATCCACGGAGAGATCGATGTATTTATTATAACAGAGCATATGTATTTTTACAGCAAATCCCCCCAGATTACATCAACATAGTATAGCCTATTTCAAGACTTCCTGTGCGCGGCTATCATCAGCCCCTAAGTGTCTGCCTCGGAGCATTGTTTTAAATTTATTTTCAATGTCAGTCCTTCTCTGGTAGACGCCTTGTTAATGAGAATCAGTTTGTGTTAGAGATTGGTGGGCGCGTAAGTTATCTTATTCCGGGGAAGTAGCCTGGGGTTGGAGTTTATTTATGGACAGGGCATTTCGTTGTTTGTAGTTTAATATCTGACTACTGACTAGGAGGTCCCTCAAAAGATATCTATAAATGTAATCCCTCGCACTACCACAAAATCCCCACGGACAAAATAACAGAAACACGTAAGCTAGATAAATACAATAGTTGGATGTCCGAAAATAAGGTACAAAGGCCAGCAAAATAGGCAATAAGTTAAATATTGCAGATACAGTGGGAAAGGATGCGCCTACATTTTATTTAAGGACCATAAACAGAACTTAACCAAAAGTACAAAATTTAAACCAATAAATCCAACTGAAAACAGAACTAGGCCTTATCTCAAAAAATATAAGTAAAAAAATAACCGACAATTTGCTAATCCCAACCAGAACTAACATTTGGAAAGATTCGTCTGACACTATTAAATGGTTCATTAATATGAGGAAAAAGGATAAAGTGACGTTCACTAAGTTTGATATAATTGACTTCTATTCCTCTATCAATAGGGAACTCCTGGTCAATAGTATCAACTTTGCAAAGAACTATATAGAAATAACGGATGATGAAATTAATATCGTCTTAATGGTGAGAAAGTCACTACTAATCTTGAATAATTTCACAGGGACTAAGCGCCACAATGACGAATTCGATGAGCGTATGACTCGGCCCAAGTTGCAGAGCAAGTATGTTTTTACATTTTAGATGTGCTTAGAATCGTAAAACCGGGAGTAATAGGACTGTATCGGGATGACGGACTCATTCTCATCCCTAATAGTAATGGTCCACTAACAGCGAAATTAGAAAAGAAAATTATTAGGGCCTTCATATTCCTAGGGTTTAAGATCAAGATTTTCTCTAACCTTAAAATAGTTGACTACCTTAGATATGACCCTTAACCTTAATGATAAAACCTTTAAACCTTATCATAAAGAGAACAAAACCCCCAACTATATTAATATCGGTTCTAACCACCCCAGTGCAATCCTAAGACAAATACCCACTACCTTTTGCAACAGGATTAGTAAACTAGCGTCCAATGAAAAATCATTAATAGGAATAAAGAACTATACGAAAAGCTCTCCAAAAAAGTGGTTTCCAAAACAAGTTGTCTTATGCAACCATCATTAGTAATACCGATACATGAAAAGTGGAATGTACGTGTAAAAATAGAAAAAGCAAAATCAGTTGGTTTAGTCCCCACCCTCACTTCCACAAACTGTCAAGTATTAATATCGGACAGTACTTCCTAAAATTAATAGCTAAACACTTACACAAAAAATCCTTTAACTAAGATATTCAAAAGGAAGACGATCAGAATTAACTACTCCTGCACTTATAATATGTACCAAATTATTAATTCCCATAATAATTACATTTTAAGTAAATTCTATGGGAAAAAAGAAATCTAACATGGAAACCCTCCGTAATTGTAGAATTAAGGAAAACTTCCCAGTAGAGGACAAGTACAGATCCACTAGAGTAGTATACCAGGCAACCATTACCCCTAAAGAAAATACGTCAAACCATAATATTTACATCAGCATTTCTGCAGGAGAATTTAAAACGAGAATACACATAGACACTGATTCACCAATCCAAAATTAACCAATCCAAAAATTAAAACACCAAGCAGCCCTTTCGAAAAAAAAAAAAAAAAAAATAGGGAATTGAAGAAAAAGTGTCTGCATCCTCAAATAAATTGGGAAATTATAGGTTTCGCGAACACCACCAATAGTATTAGGGATAGGTACAAGCTATGTTTAGAAGAAAAATCAGGATAATAAAATACAATAATCAATGCAAACTATTAAATCAACAGAGGGAACCAATCACTAAATGTAGACATAGAAATAAATTCCAAATTACCTAAGAATACATATGCATATATGTGGGGGTGTATATAGTGGCATATATGTATAGGCATGTAAATGTACATATATGTATGTATGAAGATATGTGTGTTGGACAGCACGATTTATTCCCTTTATCTGGTATTACCTAAAATCTATAAATCTATAATTCAACTAATTTACATTAGTCTTAACGGGTTTAAGTTGAAATCCTTCATCGGTTATTAATAATATTGGACACCTGTAGTACAAAAACTATTTACTCTGAATCCCAGAAACCACACTTGGAGCTCGTATAAGAAACGCCATATAATAGGAACTGGTATTAAATTACAAACGAGGAAAGGTCCTGGCCATAAGAAACTCCAACCCCAGACCGTTACCGCCGAGGTAAGATATGTTATGCCCCCACCAATCTCTAACACAAACTCATTCTCATTAACAAGGCGTCTACCAGAGGAGGAATAACATTGAAAATAAATTTAAAACAATTCTCCGTGAAACACTTAGGGGCTGATGATAGCCGCTTACAGAACGGCTTGAAATAGACTATACTCAGTCAGTTATGTGCCATGCAGGATACATGTGTAAGCGATCATCTATCTTTCGATACGTGACTGACAAGGTAGGTTGCCATTTCTTTCTGCGGTAGCCCAGTTGCCATCCAAGGCTATAGAACCCGGTCTATTTCTTCTCCTCTCCCTCCAGCTGTTTACCCATAGCTGAAGGGAGAAGAAGTATGAGAGTGTAGTTTCTGCATTCAACACCGTCACTTGATAAAACACTAGAAGTGTTGAAACAAATTGGCTACTTTTGTAGCTATTTTATAACATATTTATGTCATAATTTTCGAATAAATTATATTTGCTCTACTTTGTATTGAGCACTCTTTTAAGAATAGTATTTTTTGTTTATTAGAATTTATTCCGTATACACCAATCCTATACTTGGATATATATATATATATATATATATATATATATATATATATATATATATATATATATATATGTGTGTGTGTGTGTGTGTGTGTGTGTGTGTGCTATCAATAACTGTTATGTTTTTTGTCATTAATACTCTGCTCGAGAAGTGAGTTAAAGACTACCGCAATTTCTACCAAGTCAATGCTTTTTTTAATCGTGAACCATACCTAAACTAATTAGTTTATTATATTCTGTTGTTTTTCCTTCAATCAAATCTATTGTTTGTAAAAGGTCACATATGAAATTATAGAAATGACAGAGGGAAGCCACGTCATAGCGGTGGGAAAGTGACTGTGGCTGAGATGCCAGGTCAGAACCAGTAATATTACAGACCCTTTTTTGGATTTTGTCAAGAAGCTCGAGATATATAGCTGGAACATGAAGCAGGTTTATAAATGTGAAAGATAGCGATACAAATTATCTGGCACAACACGGTCTATCTATCTATCTATCTATCTATCTATCTATCTATCTATCTATCTATCTATCTATCTATCTAATTCTTGGCATTTTCGCCGGATTAATGTCACTCAGGAACCGTGCTTGCGATGTACAATAAAAAAGACCGTGTAAGTGCCTGAGCTTGTTAAACCTGTAAACAAAATCGGACATAAGAATTCAAATCTGTTATGATAACAAGAAAGGAAAATAAAAAGCAGTTTAAATATCCAATGCAGTGTGTGACGTACGTGTACTTGTCTTCACTAAACACTTGGATACTAATCTAATAATCACATATTTTACCGATTTAATGTAGAAGGAAAAACAATACATAAATCTGAACTCTGGATAATAAGAAACAAAAACATATTCATAACTGACTACAGCATTTAATTTTAATTCCTGCTCTCAAGTTATGCTGTTATCTCACTGCTCAGAGTTTATTAAATAGTTGCTGATAAAAATGGCTGTTAGCATGAGCGATACATTTTCTAGTCGTAGTACCGAGTGAATTATTATTTCTTATCTGATATGAAACGCATAAATTCCCTAGAGCCTCATTCAATCTATATTTAAGTAACATAAATACTGTCTCATTTTCAGCGTAATTCATTTGCTAGCTTTTCGATATAAGATTGAATCATTATACACAAAGGATAATGAGTAGATAACGGACATCAATAAAAGATTTTTTTATCACAGTGAAATAAAACATAAAAAAAAACTATTATTAACACTTCAGAATCATTTCAGTAATATTCAGTAAGTGTCTATTTTTCCATATCGCACGCCTTTAATAAAAGATCCAGGATAAGCGATAAGTTTGTTTAACCATTTTGCTTTGATGTCAGAGAAAAATACGATCAAGTCAATTTTGTATGAAAAAGATGTAAAAACTAACCCGTTGTATACAAATGTCTTAAGTAATAAGCATATGAAATTCTTTCTTATTCATTGGTGTGTAAAGAAAAGATAAAGTCAGTAATAAAACAAAAAACCCCAAAAAACATTGATTCTTCACGTGACGTTCAAGAAATATGTTCGCTATACAAGGTAGCAAGTAATTAACATTACTTGTCGAATGGGTGATCAGTTTTTGATGATATCTGATTTGTGATGAAGAAGAAATTTCGCAAGATCCTCTTTACCGTTGTTTCCTCTAATCTACTTTATCTTTTTTTTTTATTGACAAGAAAAGGAAATTGTGGCATGACGTCATTACATTAAGTAATAATACGCACGTGCGAAATAGTGTTATGGAAACTAATCTTGTGTAAAATTGTTTTTATTCACACTCTTCTCTAGTGAATAATCCATTGAATCATTCTAATTTATCTTATAGTAATGATAGTGATACATTTGCATTGTCAAAACAATATTAGAAAATCTGATATCTGGCTAATATGCATGTTTCGCATGCTTCCTAACTGGCTTCTGATGTTAAGTATCCCTTAATATCAAAATTTGTGCAAATAACATACATATATTTACCACATTGTCTTGCCATTGTAAGACCAATGCTACTTAACATGTACAATGTTTATATTTTATGTACATTGATAATACCCTCCCGAGATGAGCATTAGTGCAATTATAAAATTATAGCCTGTAAACGGGTTGCCAGGGATCTTGATAATATATGTGTACCTTTTTTTTTTTTATCAAGCCTCCTGTTATTATTGGTATGTCAATAGTTTTAAGGACCCACAACTTTTCACTTTCAATTTCAAGGTTTTTATATTTGCTTATTTTGTCATATTCTTATATAAATCTATTTTTATCTGATGACACTAACATAAAATATAAAATTAAGTAGGTATTTTTTCTTTAATCATTATGTCTGGTCTATTAGCTTTATATGTCTATCAGTATGAATAGTAAAGGCGTAAAAAATAGTGACCTTATCGTGTCAATATTTATATTCCTTCGGTGTCAGAATAAAACAACGAGACAATAATAATAATAATAATAATAATAATAATAATAATAATAATAATAATAATAATCACCTGGAAACTACAGGAGACTGGATGATGATCTGTGACAATAAACATGAAAGAAATAAGAAACTTTATTTAGTAATAATGGAAGCCAACAAATTCAAAAAGGAATTTCAAGTGGGTGAAGAAGTGCAAGTAAAATATAATACATCGACTGCAGCTGCAAAGTATCTAAAAAAGAAAGCAAAAGCAAATGTAATGTACCAAACGCAGAAATGATAGCAAGATAAGACTCTTCATGGTCAATATTCTGCTCGTACCAAAAAACCTGATGTAGACAAACCCCGTACCCATCAGTAGTTACGTAGTTCAAGGTTAAAAACTGAAACCGAAGGTTTTATTCTTACTTCACATGACTAATGCTTGCTAACTAGAAATTACCAAGCACACATACTGAAAAATTGTGTTAGTCCAAATTGTAGATCCTGTGATAAATATCCAGAAACAATTGACCATCTTGTATCAGATGCATGGTATTGGCACGCACTGAATATAAAACCCGTCGTGACAGAATGGGGTAATACCTGCATTGGAAAATATGCAACTTTTACGGAAAGGAAATTTGGCATGAACATCACCCAGACCTGGTTACAGATTAAGGCCCTGTAACAATACACAAAGACAGAAAAATCAAAGCTAATCGCCCAGAGATCACAAAAACAAAAAACAAAAAACAAAAACAGAATATACCTTCTTATTAACATGGCAGTCCCTGCAGACTGTTATGCATCTTTGAAGATTAAAAAAAAACTATCAAAGTACAAGGACCTTGAAATCGAAATCTCTAAAATGTTGCACGTGAGGGCATCAACAATTTCAGTTGTAGTTGGAGGTCCGGTTTGATTGAAAAATGTTCCGATAGATACATTGAAGTATGATAGCCCAAGCCTAAAAGAAATAAAAAAAATTCTACTCGCATGTACAGCTTACATCAGTACTTTATTTATGTAAAATATGTGTGATATTATGATTTTGTTGTTTTCTTTTTTAAGAAAAATGGTCAGTGGAAAATGTCATAATGACATTTCTGATATTACGTCTCTTGTTGGGACCCGGAAAGAAATGAGTATATACCAGACATGAAGGGAAATAATAATAATAATAATAATATAATAATAATAATAATAATTATTATTATTATTATTATTACTAGTACTACTACCCTCATCGACTCTTAGATATTTCGAGCGGGTGATAATAGTCATACCTCACCTCCTACAAGCAGCTTAGAGGCAGAACACTTTTCACAACACATGAGATTTTCAAAGCAGGGTTGTCACATGTTACTCACCTGAAAAAAATATTAATTTGTATATTTTTTTTTATATCTAAGCTTTCTTATAGTCTTGCTAATTTGTATAAGAAATATTATCAAATATGGCGTATTACAATGGGCATACTTTCCTATTTTGACAGGATTCGTTTTGTCCGTTATGCAGCATTAATTCACGAACGCAGTCGTTCTCGACTTGCGATTAAACATCAGAATAAGTTGCAACATTTGATTTATAAAAAATTTGGGTGTTCTGCTAATCCTCGTATTGGGCAGAATGTGTTGAATCTGTCTTCATACCATTTGTCCGAGCTTGAACTATCAATCCCCTCATACGAACTGGATTTTTGTATTCTCCCCTCACATATTAAGCGAGAGGAGGTGTATTCGGAGTTGTTCGCGCAGCTAGCTAAACCCCAAACTGAATCTGCTAGCAAGGTCAGCGACCTCAAGGCAAAGTTGAATAATATAGCAAATTGTTACGCAAGTACTCCTGTTTCAAATAATGAATCGAAATGGAACGAGGAGCAATTTTGAGTAATTAAAACATTTCGTAATAATAAATCTTTAGTAATTACGAAACCCGACAAAGGTACTGGCGTCGTTATTCTTGATTATCAGGATTATGTTAACAAGATGATGACAATTCTTTGAGATTCCTCTAAATTTGTCCGGTTAGACCCAATAGATAAATTTGATTCTACATTATCTATTGAGGCCAAGTTCCAAAAACGCTTGGTTAAGTGGGTAAAAAGTGAAAAATTGCCCACTGATATTTCAAATTTAATTAGACCCTCGGCCTCCATTCATCCTCGTCTCTATGGTTTATCCAAAACTCATAAAGTTGGGACACCATTGCGACCTATTCTATCTATGATTGGGTCTTCTCAACACATTGTGGCTAAATGGCTTTTCCACTATACTACAGCCGGTTTTGTTGATGGATAAATTTATGTGTTCCTATGCCAGTTTATTTACTTGCGTTCCACTTGCTGAGACTATTGATATATGTGCTGATACCTTGTACTGTAGTCAATTGTCACCGCCTATTATTCCGGAGGACGTGTTTGTTGAACTGATAAAATTTGCCGCGATGTCAGTTGAGTTCAGTTTCGACGGCATCATGTACAGGCAGATTGATGGTGTTTCGATTGGTTTGGGGGCCCATTTTAGCAAATATCTTTGTTGAGTTCCAGGAAGAGAGTGTACTATTAAAATCTGATAAACCTGACGTTTATTTCCGTTACGTTGATGACACTTTTTGTCTCTTCGATAACGAGATTAAAGCGGACCAATTTCTTGCGTCCTTTAACAATATACATCCGGCCTTGAAATTTACACAGGAAAATGAGAAAGGAGGTTGATTCGTCTATTCTCTTTCTTGATATACTGGTCAGCAGATCTGCGTCGGGTTTTATTACTTCTGTTTACCGTAGACCAACGTTTGCTGGTTTGTATATCCGTTGGGATTCTTTTTGTCCTAGGAAACGCAAAATTAATTTAATTAAGACCCTTACCCATAGGGCTCTCATGATCTGTTCAGACATCAAGTTGGATGATGAACTTAGGTTTATTACTTCTACTCTCTGCAACAATGCCTACCCATTAGGCATTGTTCAAGCAATTATTAAGAATAAAATTGTTGAATTTAACAAAGTTAAACCCGCTATAGTAGAGAAATGTCCTGTGTACCTACGCCTTCCTTGGCTAGGTAGTATCAGCGATAGGTTTGATAAGCAGGTTTCTACCGCAGTTCGACATTGTTACTTTGCCGCTAACACTCGTGTTGTTTTCTCTGCCAAGCCTGTCCTTCCGTCTACGCGTAAGGATGTTCTCACATCATAATAGTTCATTAATTTATTCCTTTAAACGTAGTTGCGGTTCGCACTACATAGGGAGAACGACGCAAAGGCCGGATGTTAGAATAAAACAACACGTTTCAGCGAAAATCCGAAACCTTAAGTACACTCCCTCGGAGTTTTTTCCAAATTATATATATTCAAAAATGGCCTTGGAAACGCATCACTTCCAATTCAGATAAAATTTAGTCTATATCTAACGAAGTAAAAAATAAATTAATGTAAATTAAGCCTTGAATTTTAAGAACAAATCTGATAATTTATTCCACCTATCACACGTTTTTCGATTCATGTTTCAAGTTATATAGTCAATTACTATGTCTGGTGACATAACTGTAGCCAAATTAGAAATTAATTTTTACGGAAATTGAACAAATAATATTTAAATATTTAAGCAACATTGTTAAAACATTAGATGTGTTTCTGAGTACAGTAAAATAGTTGTTTGAAATTAGTAGAGGATTCCTAGAACGCGCTCTCTGCTTCAGTCTTAGTCTCACAACAAAATTGTCGAGGTACTCTTGCCGAAACATCTATAACTTTTAAAGATTTGTAGAGTTTAATGGCTCAGGCTGAAATTAAAGTACATATAAAGACTATTTCCAGAGTACAAAACAGAAAAATTTTAAAGAATGGATGGCTTGAAAAATCAAATTCAGAAACAACTGACTCAAAATTAAAGATATTTAGCCGAGGGTGACATTTGTAAAATTGACCATTTTTAATTCAGATTGACTTGCGATGGAAATTTTTATTTAAATTACTTACCTGCAGACTATTGTCTCAATCTTTATCGTTATTGCATTAAGAAGCCAAAACGCCAAGGATGGTGTTAATATGTATATTAACAATCTTGCATTTTTTTATTTGCTTGTGACCTAAATATCCTTGAAAATTTGTACAGCATTATTTAATTAACACTTAAGTATTTTGTTCCGATCCTTTCAAGTATGAGAGACCTGGCCTAGATAATGGGTGAATTAGTCAGTGGGAATGAAACGGAATTGTAAGACATTTTAGAGGGACAAAAGTGAAAAAAAAAAAAAAAAAAAACGAGAGAGATTATGCATGTATTCACATATATTTAGACAAATATATACAAATAATAGTAAGATTAAATAATTTCTTGATTTAAAGACATTTTATGGAAAACGCAGTTACATTTCTTAGGGATCAATTTATTTATCTTTTATCTTATAATGACTCTCGTTTTAATCGACTTTGGATTAATACATTTGACACTTGTTAGAAATGTTGCAATATTCCAGGATGCCGGAAAATAGTCGACTTAGAAAGTACTTGATTCCTGCCTTTTTTATTTTGACAAGTTTCAAGTTAGAGCAAAAACAGAATACTGCTACCAGATATGGCCAGTTCTCACATTCCAGCCTTGTTACTGCGACCTTCTTGAGAAAGACTTATTTTCCACTCTGCAACCTCTTTCCCCACAGACGTAATATTGCAAGCCCATTGCTACTCTGATGCTATTTACATTGTTCAGATCAATGTTCAGACGAACTCCATTCGGCCATTTCAAACATTTACACATAGGATACGTCATACCACTACTACGGAGTCGAATTATCTTCATTTCCTCCGTGCCCCCAAGGTAAGAAGAAAGTCTCACATAAATTTCTCCCAAAACTGTCACTGTGTGGAACTGAATCCCGCCTGGATGCTTCCCTAAATATTACAATCTTAACCTTTTCAAGTCAAGAGTTACTATTTATCTGTCATCCTATTCCTCATAATTTTTACTCCTTCGCAACAATAATTATATTCATGTTACTCATCTCAGTCAGTAACCCTTTACCTTGAACTGCTCTAGAATCTTTTATTAAAAATTGATTTCATTTTTGATTTGTACAAATTTTTTTAATCACTTCACCCCAAACAAGGCGATAAAAGTCCGTAAGACGCAAGGGATTACTGAGAGTAAAATAAACTGAGAGATGACAAAAGAACAGCAAAAGGTGACGATTTACGTTGTATTTAATTTTTTGAAAATCGTAGTTGACAGGAAGGTATGACATTAGAATGGAGTTCCACAAGCGATAATTACCAAAGAAACTATTGACATAGAAATTATGATTACATTTAGCAAATTCATAATAAAACTAATAATGTTGTATTAGGTCTTTTGACCAAATAGCAACATGATGAGAAAAGGTGTTAAAAATCGTAATATATATATATATATATATATATATATATATATATATATATATATATATATATATATGTATAATGTGTGTCTGCGTGTCTACTAAGTTGTATTTTGACATTTTAATATTTTTCAAATTTGTGAGATATATTTGTTTCTATTTTTCTAAATTTTAAGTCAAGCCATGTTCATATTTATTCATCTAATAGGTACATGAAGAGCCAAAAATGTTTTTGTTCATTTTTTAATTGCTATTCGTGTACTTATTATCTACTAAGATCATCATATCGCCCACCTTTATGACGTAAAGAGTGCTTCATGCTCCAAAAGATAAATAAGATTGAATAAAGCTTTATTCACATTCAAAAATTCAGTGAAGAAAAGGGTAATAAGAGTGAAAAGCAACAAAGTCCATATATTTATTTTTTATTCCCTTTTCGTTTTATTTCTTTCTGGCTTTCTTATCTTATACCTTTTTTTCTTCACGCTTGATTACACCCGCTTTTGCCCGTCTCTTCCCTTTCTAATTTCTATTGTACGGAATCGAGTAGGGAGGCAGTTGACGCCTAGATAGATTACAGGCCTAAAGCTTGAGGCGACTCTCTGGATTTTACAATTAGTAAGTTTCATACCTTTTTTTTTGGTTTAATTAACTCGTACTAAGCTGGGATTTTTTACAGTAAGGTTCACCCTGTACAAGGCCCAGAGCAACTAGGGGTTAAAGATTACATTAAAATGTAGTTTATGCGGATAGGAGAGGAAGATAACGGTTAACCCAAGACTTTAACAGGTCAAGATTGAAGTGATCAAGGAAACATCTTCGGAGTCGGTTACAGCTGGCGGAACCAAGGAATGTAGTTCGTCCGAGTATTTTTCCATAGAAGTAGCGATTGAGCAATAAGAGGTTTGCCACATCCAACCTGAGAGAGAGAGAGAGAGAGAGAGAGAGAGAGAGAGAGAGAGAGAGAAGAGAGTGAAAAGAGAGAGAGAGAGAGAGTTGGAGCGTGGAAAATAATTTCGTACCTACAAGGACTCGAAGATGCTTTTGAACTATCGCTACTGGAAAGTGAGGACTGGGTAGTTCTCTCCCAAATATGACAACAGTACTCTATTTTAGGTCTTGTTTGGATCTTATAAAGATAGAGGATAGCATGTGGAGTCAGTTACTTATTCGAGCAGTACAGTATTTTCGATGGATCGTATATACGTGTTCTACATGAGGTCAGGTGTGAGTTTAAAGCCAAATAGTCTCTCAAGGCACGGAGCCTCACCTAAGGGACATCCATTCATCATGACTGGCGGTAGTTCGGGCTGTGATTGGCGATGATGAAATGTAACTAATTTGGTTTTCGAGGCATTGAATGTAACCAACCAGTTTTCACCAATGAGAAGTTAGTGCTAGATCGGATGAGAGATCAGCTACCAATCTCTGATCAGCAAGACTTTTAGAGGTGCACTCGTAATATCGTCGAATTATCGGCATAGATGTTCACAAATGAACTGAGTATATTTTTTAGGTAGATCATTTATTTAAAGAAAAAATAGGGTTGGTCCGAGTATTGACTCTTGGGGGACCGGAATAACCACCTTCAATTCTGTTAGGAAGGACTTTATAACTGAGAAGTCGTTTCCAGTAATTCTATAGCGGGAGAGCTTAAGCAACAATCTTTTGTGCCACAACTTGTCAAATACCTTTGAAATATGCTATGGTCCTCGACGTGTGTTCATTGTTAGGAAATAAATCTGTGTGTAATGGAAGTTTCTTCAAAGACGTAAAGAAAACTATTTTTATTATAAAATGAATTAATTTTTTTTTCATAAATTCAATGTCATTACTTAATTTGATATTTATTTTTGATATCGCTAAAAAAAACATTGTTAGTATGAGTGAAAACATAACGTCAACAAAATTAAAGTTTAATTTTCTAAAGTTTTTAACCATGATAAAAAATTAGCATAAGTCAACATTTTTCTATTAAAAGTTTAAGTTTGAATAATAAATTTGAATAAAATTTTAATAGAGAAAGGTTCATTAACATTTCTCTATTAAAACTTTATCCAACATTTCCATTAAAAGTAAAAAAACAAAACAAACGAATTTCTTCGCGCTTTTGTTTCCGAAGTTAAAGAATAAATGATTATTTCTACTACATTAGTTACCAATTGGTGAACTGTAAGTATTTTTTTACTTATTAGAATTAAAGAAAAAAAATAACAATAATAAATTTATTACATGCAGTTAATGTCAATATTTTAATTATTATTTTTTTTTTTTAGAAAGGTCTCCTTTTTTACGCCTTTTGACTACAAAATTTATTTTACAAGACAAGTATAATAATACCATTTTATTTATATTTATTTTAATATTTTTCTGATATTGTTGTTAAAGTACAAAATGCATTATTTTTACTTTACTTTTAATTGTTTTGCTTTAAGGTAAAAAAAAAGTTATATATATTCCTATTTATATAGTTTAGAGCGTATTAAACTAACCAAACTAAAGGAAAGGCTACTTATGAATGTTTTTAAATTTAATATAAAGTTTTAAAGTAAACAACATTGGCCTTCAAATTTTGATACCATAAAAGCTAATGGAAAAATACGTCCAAAAAATCCACCATCTGTATGGCCAGGTGTGCCAAGTAGTCAAATACCAACACCCTCAGCTGTTCAAAGAAATATAAAAAAACCCTCCAGTACTGTTAGAAATCAAATTGCTGATGAACTTAATGCTTTTTTAGAATTAGATAAAATTATACAAATTTGAAAGAAAGTCTGCTTAACAACAAAAAAGACTTTATATGTCCAGTTGTAGCATTTTTGGATGAAAATATTTTAACTGTTCAATTATCAAAATCTATTGATGGTATTCCTCTCTTTATGTTGAAAATTTATAACAATTTGCGCTTTGAAACATTTCATTATGGAGTTAAGTGTTATATTAGCAGCCTGTCCAAAATCATATAAATACAGTTGATACTTGGTCAAAACTGGAAGAAATCATCCGATATTTAAATTCTATGGCTTTTGATCACAAGAAAAATATCCTGAGTCAACAATTTTTAGCAATGGCTCCCAAAATGGTTGGAATAAAATACAGCTCAGATATAGTTGTGCATGCTTTTGGGTACTATGCAAGATCACGGACATTGTATAATGAATTAAGATATGATTTTCAATTACCCTCATTAGCAACATTATAAAGGATGACGTCAAAAGTTTCAAAACTTAATGAAAAATCTTTTTTGTTATTTATATTTAATACTCTTAATCCCAGTCAAAAAGGGTGCATAATTCTCCATGATGAAGTATATATCAAAAAGATGTTGCTATATCATGGCAAACAACTATTTGGTAAATCAGTTGACAAACTTGCTCAAACAGTACTTGGTATAATGTTAATATGTCTCAATGGGGGTCCAAATCTTCTTACAAAATTGATTCCAATTTCAAAATTAACATCCGCCTTTTTATTTGAACAAACTGAGTTACCAGTCCAAGCCATCACATCTGTACCAGCTGATGTAAATATGTGATGGTAACCGCGTAAATCAAGCTTTTTTTTTTAAATTATATCCTACACTTCATGAAAAACCTTGGTTAACTGAAGATAATAAACATTTGCTTTTTGATTATGTTCATCTGTTGAAAAATATTCGCAATTTGTGGCTGACAGAAAAAACAGGAGAACTAATCTTTGATGATGATGGAGTAAGTCGAGTTGCAAAATGGACACATCTTAAACAGTTATATAGTTTTGAATCTGAAAGACTAGTCAAACTTTCAGATTTAAATGAAATTTCCATTGCTCCAAAACCAATAGAAAGACAACGGGTTTCTACTTGCCTCAGAGTGTTTTCTGAAAAAACATATAATGCACTTCTCACTCAGTCTGAAATAAGTGCAGGTAAGAATGATACTGCCCTCTTCATAAATAAGGTTTTGACATGGTGGAAAATTTTAAATGTTAAATGCCTTCAAATTGATAAATTACATAATGATCCTCTACAAGCTAAAATCAAATCTCCAAATGACACCAGATTTGATTTTATCATTGAATTTGGTAAAATGGCTCTTAATATGGCTGGCAGTCAAGGTAATCGTAACAAACAATTATCCCAAAACACTGCTACTGCCATACATCATATTTGCAATGGAATTGTTAGTCTATGTCGACACCTTTTAGCTACAAGTCATAAATATGTACTACTTGGGCAATTTTCAACTGATCCACTAGAAAAAGAATTTGGTAAACTTCGCCAAGGATCAGGTGGCACCTATTTTATAAATGTTCAACAATGTATTGAAAAGCTGCACATTAAGCAGACATCTTTACTTTTAAATCAAAATGTAAATATTGATGAATTTGATGTTAATCCAGGTCACCAATGTACATCTTGTGATTATAAACTTTGTGAGGAAGGTTCAGAAATATTTGACAATCTGGAAAATTTAGAACCATCTCTTTCCAATGAAATAAAAATGGCTCTTGTGTACATAGATGGATATATTACAAGAAATGATAATCAACCCAGTGAATGTGAAACCCATTTTTATTATCAAAAGTATGGAAAATATGCCAATTTAATTGACCATGGAAAACTAGAAGTTCCTTCTGACCACACTTGTCAATGGTTATTTTTTGTTTCATCCTTTTCCATACAATAAAGGAAAAGGTTTTCTATAAATCATTAAGTAACATTTTTATGCTTATTTCTGAGTTTCATTTTTTCAATATGGAGAAAAAGCATGCTTCTATTTTTGCAAATATAGTTTTGAAAATGTTTTGCAAACATGGCACACCTAGATCAGAAAAAGAACCAGTTCTAAAAGTTTTGAAACTTTCCTAGAATGATCTTGTTTTATTTGTCTATATTTCTGTGATGATTGATTGTTATATACACACTTCGGCTGATGTCTTTCAGCCTTCTTGAGTTCTGTTTGTCAAACCCAGTAACTGTAATGTAAATTTAAACCAAAACCAAAATAGCACCCTCTCTCTCTTTCTTTCCCCAACTAACCAGTATTCCACTACAAACTGATACCATAAACAGTTTAAAAAATCCTGCGAATTTTAAAAATAAAATCCGTAGGTGAAAATGTTCATTAACTAAGCGTATTTTAATTCCAATTGTAAAGAAAATTTGCTCTGTTTAATGAAAATAAACATTGAGCGCTGTTTTGTGAGTCAATTTTAACATATTTCAAATTCTATATCGGGATAATAAGACTTTCCTGGATTATACCAACGGATTACTACCTTTATATATATATATTGTTTATTTAGGCAGCAATCCCATTATTTATACATTTTTCATTAAAGACGCCAGGCAAGGTACTTCGATTAAGCTTTTTATTTATTTTTTTCTTGTGTTCGAACAAGTGTTTTCTTTTCTAGACACAGAGTGTTTAGAAACTTTCCAATTTTTCTGTACTTCCGAGCGCTTTCGGCTATACTTTTAGTCATTATCAAGGATCATTTTATTTTTTACTTTTTAAATGGATATATGAGTTGTGTGCATATATGTAGAGTTATAGAGATGTTTTATTTCCCAACACAGTGTGGCCGTGTTCGTAGTTAATATTATTGCGTATTGGATTTTTCTTTTTTATTCTAAGGCTTCCAATAGTTTTAATCTTCTTTTACATGTGAATGAGGTTATTATGTTTGTATTTTCTGCTAGTATGTTTCAGATGAAGTCTGGTAAGTTTGTGTGTGTGTGTGTGTGTGTGTGTGTGTGTGTTTAAATGGGTTCTGATTGAGCTGTAGTCGGATAGGTGCAACGTAAGTCGTCTGGATAGGCATGTAGTCGTGTGACTGATGTAATTATCTACGATTTCGGTTCGATTAGAAGCACAGTTCCTTAAGGGTCATTTGAACTCGTAAATAATGTTCCTTCTTTATAGTTTTGATTTTTCAGGTGTGTTGTTATTTTTGAGGATGAGGTTAGGTGCTTAAATTTTTTGTAGTAGATAATTTAATCTTTTTGTTCGGGTCAACTTGGGTAGTGTATTTTCGTTATGATATTTCTAAGTGAATATTCATCTTGTTTATAGTTGACGTGCTTTTGTAGAAAATGTTATTTTTGTGTGTTCAATATCATTATTATTTACTTCGGAAAGAAATAGTCTAATCTGGTGGTCGATGAAGTGGTTAGGAAAACCATTTTTAGCTAGTGTCTGTTTTGCATTATTGAATTCTTGTAGACGAGAGGATGAATTCCTGTGTGCTCCTATTCGGATGTTTTTATTACTGTTATTTGTATCTGAGTGGGCATTCACTCTTAAAATTAAGATGGCAAGAGTTTCTGCTAGTGTTTTTTATACAATAAGGTGGTAAAAGTTTTGTTAGTGTATTCTATGAGAACGTCTAAGACTGTGAGTTTATTTTTGAGTAAGATAGTAGATAAAGTTAAGGACAGAGTTGTTTTTCAAATGTGGTTTGAGGGTATCGATTTGTTTTCTGTTTCATGCTAAAATAAAATAAAAAAATAAAAGTATATATATATATATATATATATATATATATATATATATATATAGGCTAAGAAAGATAAAGAGAGATGCTGTCAATCAGTGTAAGTCTGAAAGAACAGACATCTAAGGTTAGAATCTTTGCAATAAAGTGCTCAATATCGGCGATAGATTATAGAATTAATATAGGATTAATACAAATATAACATTTTTCACTTGGGTGATTGATGCCAAATTCAGAGTTTCTTTATATTCTCTCTCTATTAATTTTATGACTTTCTCTCTCTTAACTTTAAAGCCAAATGTAGCGATCATGCATATGGTGTTTCAGACAATCTCTGCGCTGAGTAATTCTCGATCGTTCTAGGGCTTTACCGAATTTTGGAAAAAGTTGGTGTAATTAAATAATATTTTTTGTAATGTTTGAATAGCAAGGTAAATATTTATATATGTTTTCACTTACCCATTATTTCATTTTTCTTATTTGATTTGGTGGTATCTTAAGTATTAAGGAAGGAGTGTAAAGAGGCAGTAAAAACGACGAAAGGAAGAAATAACTACCACATTGTACGTGGACGCACATGCACACGCATCGCATGAAAACGCATGCATGTGCCTGCAAACACACAATAAAAGAAGAAGAAAAATCAATCTTACACCATTGAAAAGTTCATAAATTATTTTAACTCAATATAAAAATGACGAAAACAAGAAAATAACCAGTTGGTTACTGATATCTATTGACGAGTGGACGGAGCTGGAGAGTTCGTCTACGAAACTCTGGAGTCGGGATGCTGAATATGACATCAATCAGCTAAGTGAAAAATTTTATATTTACACTAATCCATATTAATCTATCTATCTATCTATCTATCTATCTGTACTACAGTTCAAAAGTTTGAAGCCATCTCCAGAATTAGCATGGCATTCATTTGACAGAATAGTGAAAAAAAGAAAGAAAAAAAAAATGAAAATAATCACTTAGAGTCTTTGAAAAATGAATAGAATAAATTATCAAACTTATACTTTGAGAAACTTTTACAAAGAATGTCAAAAATTTGTGGTGTAAAGGCCAAAGGAGGAAATTTTGACGATTGCAAAATTTAATCATAAAATGAATTTTTTCTTTTTGTCATAATAAAATTTCTAATAAATGTAATGCCTCATTTTTTTTTTTAAACATGTATCATAATTTAGTGTAGCACAACTAATATTTGGATCAATTTAAAAAAATTGCCAGGAATTCTCTCAAACTTTTGAACAGTATCTCTCTCTCTCTCTCTCTCTCTCTATATATATATATATATATATATATATATATATATATATATATATATATATATTGTATATGGAATACTTTTCAAAGAGTCTACAAATAATCCTCTGATCCCAGATAATTGTGATGGGAAACAAATTTTTGATCGTCAGTAGAACAAACAGTTTCCATTGATTGTCGACAAAATTGCCAATTCATTTAAAGGAAGCTTTGTTATTTATTTACAAAATAGAATAAAGTTTGCCAGATTTACATTTAATAATTAATGCAGTTGCATATCTACTTTATTCTCTTGCTTTCAAAATTAGATTTTACCAGTCGCTACGTCTTCTCATTTCCTAAAGATAATGTTACAATAAAAAAAAACAACACATTTGCGATTCTCTTTAAAGATCGTGTTTATATTTTCTTAAAAGCAAACATAATTAAAAGTAATAAGAAAAGTATTTGTCATGTTTTCGAATAGGTGTAACATAAATGAGGAAGAGGATTTTCTTTCCTTTTTGTTTTATTTCGCCACAGATTTTTATTGGAAGTTATAAAAGAATCAGGAAGCATTTTTAAGTGTCTGTCAAAAGTTCCCGTATAATTCAACTAAGAATTTTTTTGTCAGAATAGAAAATTTCAATAATTATAATGACGAAGGAAATTAGCAAGTGTCAAATTATTGATGTAGATGATCGATGAGATACAAGAGATAGTCCAAAGAAACTGAAATGATTGAAAAATACCAAGATCTGGATAGGGAGTTGAAAAAAAACTACGGAACATGAATATTGAAGCATTTATTTTAGTAATGGGTTCATTTTGAAACGTCACCTAGAAACCTGAAATAGCGCACAGGGAAAATTGAAAAAAGAGACAAAAACTTCGAGAAAACTGCCATCATTTACACTAATAGGTTTCTCTGAAATGTTCATGAGTTATGAGGAGTCTTGTTGACACGATACCTCAAGAACAGAATAGTGACAGAGCATCACAATCCTGATGTCGAGGGTTGATATTTTTGTTTGTAGGATGAGACAGACATCAGTGACTCAGGGTGGGGGTTACATTTTTTTGTATCTGAAGACTTTGGTTTGACGTGTAAACTTGTAAGAAATGGGTCACTTAATGAATCTTGAGTCTTTCTTGTAGCACACGCCATAAAATGTTGTTTAACATTCACATTCAAAGATTATTAATAGAATAGAATAGCATGTTACAATCGTTACAGAATTGCAGTCGTGTTTCAGAGCATATCAATGCATCTCATCAGGCGATTGTAAATTATGTAATTGTAAATATTATGTAATTATTATGTAATTGTAATTATTGTGTAACTATTATGTAATTATGTAATTGTTAGGGGACCTTACCCATAATAACATAATGGACTATTCCATACGTAATAAATACTGCGCCTCAAGAGGAAGCAGGGAGTTCTGTCTGAAGTCTAGAGTTCAGTCTGAAGTGTGGAGTGAAGTCCGTCAGGAGTCTGTCCGTCATTCAGTTAGAGCGAACGAGTCAGTCAGTCGAGTCAGAGGCAGACCGAAACAGAGTCGCATTCAAACAATTACTACTAAACCTGATTGTTCGTACTAACACTTTCTACTTGTCTGTATATATTCCTGTTTGTAATATATCTGTGTTATTCCATATCCGCCTTCGAGTTCTTCTTTATTGGTTCTACCTTGGACGATCACCGTGGTACAAGGAACCGGACCATAACAGTAATTTTAATTATATTGTAATTTTCGGTGTAATATCCTAAAATAAATAATATTACTCTACTCTTTATGTTATGAACGCTGGAATTGTTCTTTATTCGTTCTCATCGTACTTGTATATATATATATATATATATATATATATATATATATATATATATATATATATAACTTGGAACTTACAGTCTCTGAAAATTCGATTAGTTTTACCAATATTTATTCATTAGATCATGTTCCGTATAACATTCAAATACTCTTTTCTGCTAAATATCAGGCCATCCCATAAGTTCTGTCTGGATTTTGAATAATAAAAATGAGTAATCAAATCTTACATTTTATTGAAATTTATTGATCAATGTAGTTTCCATGATTATCTATGACTTCCTTCCATCTGCTTATAAGCTTTTTAATCCCACTAATAAAGAACTCTTTCAGTTTTTAAGAGAAGAACTCTGAAATGTCGGTTTCGACCTCCTCATGGCTTTTGAGAGTTAATCCATCCAAATGATTCTCTAAACTACAGAACAAATGGTCACCTGAAGGAGCAATGTCGGGAGAATAAGATGGATGAGGAATTCTTTCCCAACCAAGTTCTTTAATCTTCTGAGATGTGATTTTTGCAGTGTGAGGTTGTGTATTGTCCTGATGAAACACCACTCCTTTTTGATTCACTAAAACAGGATTTTTTTCTACAAAAGTTGCATTCAAATGCCCTAATTGCTGACAGTAGACTTGAGCATTAATTGTCACATTAGTTGGTAGCAACTCAAAGTGAATTATTGCACATAAAGTTCCCTTCTCGGTTGTGTTTGGGCCTTTTCCCCATTACCAAACTACTGTCTACAACATTTAACATTTTGCTAAAAATCCATTTTTCATCACCAGTCACAAGTTTATCCAAAAAGGGTGAGATAAGTTCATAAGAATGAAGAGAAGAGCAAATGTCAACTCTGGATTTGTGGTTGACTTCAGACAATTCATGAGGCACCCATTTTTCAAGTTTAGGATCCTTTTCAAGTTGTTGAAGATGACAATGAACAGTTGTATCATTTGAATGAAGCTTCATTACCAATTCTTCAACTGATACTGCAGGATTTTCTTCAAGTGATGCCATAAGGAGCTTATCATCAAACTCAACTGGACATTCTCTTCGGTTTTCATTTTCAAGGCTGAAATTTCCACTTCTGAATTTAGCAAACCATCTTCTGCAAGTTCTTTCATTCAGGCATTCTTCTCCATAAGATGAATGAATATTTTGAGTTGCTTTGGCTGCAGAGTTCCCTTTTTTAAACTCATAAAGCATTATGTGCCTTAAATGCTCCTTCGACACCGCCATCTTTGAGGGCTAATTTGAGTAATTAATTCACTCAAATTATTCTGTAAAAACAAATTATATTAAGTTAAATGTTTCTAAATTCATATGATTATCAATCAGTGTCATTTGACATTTTAGAATACTGTAAAATTTGATTGAAATTACAAATACAATTTTTCAGACAGAACTTAAGGGATGACCTGATACAACTGCCGCCAGGAATAGTCATGTCGTTTGGAAATAATAAAATAAGAGTGCCAGTCAAAAGAAACATTCCACCGGGATATTTTTGTAAATGTACCATTTCAAATAACAATGTTAGTGAATGCTTGCAAAATAATAGGCGTGTCGTTCCGAATATGTACCGTACCAGGGGTGAGGAAATTGAAGGTACTTTTATTTGATATATCAGCCAGTCATGTGCCGTGCGTGCTACACACTTAGGCGATCATGTATCTTTCGATACATAACTGATGAGGCAGATTTTTTCCCCGCAGTAGGTTGCGATTTCTTTCTGTGGTCGATCAGTTTCCATCCAAGGCTATAGAACCCGGTCTGTCCTGCTATTTACCCATAGCTGGGTGGGGAGAAGAAGAGGATTCATACCTTTCCCTTTAGCATGTAAATGAATGTAATGGATTCGACTGGAATTCGAACTCGGCTCTCCGATTCCTCAATTTGATCCGTTCTTTCTTAATTAGAGGCACTTGTATGATATTCTTATCTAGGTTGGTCCCATTGATGAGATTATTTCATATTATGTGTGTTGATCTTTTTAATCATTTTAGATTCCGGTGTTTTTTCAATATCTTTGTTTTAAATCTCGTGTACATTTTTTCCCTACACACATAATCGACCAAATCTAATTTCAAAATCTTTCCATTGATTAGAGATTTCCAATATTCCTGGAACTTTTTCTAGAAGTTAGCTGGGTTCGTTTTTTATGTACAGCTATGTCTGCATAGAATGGTATATAAGTTTTTCTTAGTTATGTTTTTTTTTATGAGGTGGAAGTTTAACTTGCGTGAAGTGTCTACAAAGAGGGCAGTTATTTATGAATACTGTTATCGTATGGATAATCGATGTGTACCTTACGTAAGGTAGAAGTTTGATAGTATTCGCTAGGAACGACAATGGAGAGATGATACATAAAAAGAATAAAAACAAAATATCCCCTTTCCTATTAAATAAACAGTTCTGTTCAACATTTCTAGCGACTACGTACAGATCTAAAAGGAGGTTCAGGGCTACAACCGCGATAAAGATAACGAAATCTTTTACTGAAAAGAAACACTGCAAAAGTCAAACGATTATTTTTAGATACCAGAAACAGGCTGTTTCTTTTCTTGTTTTCGCCATTTTTATATTAAGTTAAAATAACTAGAAAATTCAGAAATTGAGATAAAACATTTTATTCATCATTAAGATTAACAACAGGTAAGTTTGAAACGTTTTAATTATGATAAAATAATTTTCATTAAAAAAAAAAACGTGATTGAGAGACAAATTTTTTTTTTATTTCAACCTACAGTTGTTTTCAATCTTTATGCAATTTAAGTTTTATATCGAAGTAGCTTATAGGTTTCATAGTTTTATGAAAAGAAATTTATTACATATCCCAGCTTCAAAAGGATTCTAAAAATAAACGGATAAGAAATGCCAAACTGGTTTTTTCTTTTTCAGCTTTCAGCTTTTTGTTTTATATTTATGTTATGGTCTTCTAACCAACAAAAATATTTTAAAAACTTAGTCGACGATTTGTTTGGTGAATCAGTTTTCTGAGGGCGTAAAACTTTATTTTTATTGAATTTAAAGTTTTTTTATGAACTTATTAATATATAAATAAACTGATGACAAATGACATTACGTAATTCAATAACGTCATTAAGAAAGAACAAATATAAAATAATTTGACACTAACTACTATCATTTTTTAAGTAATAACATTTCAGCAATATATGAAATCTAGTAACAAATCCAATCAAATTATCTAAATCCTAAGTCGAGGATTAAATCTGTGAAAATTGAAATCGGAAGTATTTTTTATTTTATTTTGTTTGCTTACTATATATATATATATATATATATATATATGTGTGATGATATAAACCAGGCGAGTCCTATTAACACAACATAGAATTTGAAATATGTTAAACTGACTCACAAAAGAGCGCTCAATGTTTATTTTCATTAAACAGAGCAGTTTTTTTTCACAATTGGAATTAAGATACCTTTAAATACGTTTAGTTAATGAATATTTTCACCTGCGATTTATAATTTTAAAATTTGCAGGATTTTTCAAGCTGTTTATGGTATCAGTTTGTAGTGGGATCCTTTTTTTTTTTTTGAGAAAGAAAGAGAAAGAGTATGTTATAGAAGACTTATCGGGAGGTATGGGGAGAAGAAGGCGCCGTTACAGAAATTATATTATGGAGGTAGGAGGGCCTGTGTAGTGGGAGCGAGGGGGAGTGATGAGCTGACCTGCATCCTTCATGGTAATACGACTAAAATTTAATTCGACGGGAATTCACGGAAATTAACGAAAACGTGAAAAAACTATCAAGAGGTAAATTTTGTAAAATAAAAAAAAGATAATTCGGAATTATTGGTGTATTAAACTTGTCCATATATCAGGGCTCAAAGTTTAGGGGAGTGTTTTCAAAGATTTCGAGGTAATTTGGATATATATGTATGCATTCCTATGCGTTTGTCCACGTTTGCATAGCTGTATACGCTAGCTGACATGTATCTACAAATACTCTATGTTAGAATGAAATATTTTCGAAAGGTAATGAAAGGAGTTTAGTTCAGAAAGCCCAGGCATTAATTTAGCCATAATTAGATTGAATTACCAGACGAAAGTGAGAACACATTAAAATTACCGTTCGGTACGAATGTATAATCACTAAATATTTCCTTAGATATACTTAGGTCGCTTCTTCAACCCGTAATCTAACATGTATCGGTAAGTGACCCTTTAAACACTGTCTATTAAATTCTTCTATTAACGTATGTACCATGTGTTAAATATCAGGAAGTCTTCTAATGATAGTAAAATTTGATTACTCAAGATTGGATATAAGGCAGACATATATACATATATATGTGTGTGTCTCCACACGCATACCTAAACCTACACCCATATACATACATACCCATATACATGCATACATACCCCAGTACTCACATATATCCGCATATGCTTTCAAATTTAAGAACTTCTTTAATTTTCCGTAACCTGTTGTTACATGATATTTAATTAGCCCAGAGATTATCTAATCGTTTATCATTATGTCATAAGCCATTTGGTGGAGATTTAATGCCCACATGTACTGGATAATAAGGGATAACACCATAGATAAACTCAAGGATGAGAAAAGAAAATCGAAACAATTTTAGTACAACCGAAGCAAAGAGAAGGGGAAACTGTCGTGGGGATATTATTGATAGTCATCAAGAATTATTGGTGACTTGGTGATGGAGGAGGGATGTATATATGGACGGAAGCAGATGGGAAATTGGTAAGGGTATAAATGGAAGTGAGAAGAAGTTAGATATGCAGTGTGACAGTTCATTGATCAGTTCATTTTCTTGTTAAGGTATAATAGTTCAATTGAGTTCACTTGGGACTGGAGAGGAGCAGATACTTCCAGATGAATGTCATCTTATGACAGTTCATGCTGGTTCGATGGTAGTTTAGGTAAGCTCAAATATCCTGCGGTGAGGACATTTCGAAATTTATTCGTCAAATTAGATTTTGGACGTGTGACCATTCGGCCAGCTCATCGGTCTCCCCCTACACAGACTCTCCAACCTCCATAATATAATTCCAGTAACGGTGCCTTCTTCTCCCCATACCTTCCAAGAAGACCTCTATAACATACTCTCTCTCTCTTTCTTTCTCCAAATGAACAGTATCCCACTACAAACTGTTACCATAAGCAGTTTGAAAAATCCTGCGAAATTTAAAATTCGTAGGTGAAAATATTCATTAACTAAAGGTATCTTAATTACAATTGTAAAGAGTATATATATATATATATATATATATATATATATATATATATATATATATATATGGTATATTCAATACTTCGCTAAAAAATAGCATACCCTGATGTTATTATTACAAGGAAAGATCAAAGGATTTTTGAATATTTTTTATTCTTTCTTTCGTTCGAAATTTTGGTTAAAATTTGTTTTTTTTTAAAGTCATTTTTATTTACATAAAATCAAACATTTCAGCGATTTTTTACAATTTTGTAAACAAAAGTGGTGAAATTCTCCGTTTAAAAATCATTTAAAAAATCAATTATACTTCAAAATTTATTTTAGAAAAATTAGAAAATTTAAAGTATATTTAATGTAATTTGAAACGAACATTACTTAATTTTTTAGCAGAAAAATTTAGTTGGAAATAAGAGAAGCATGTCTAACCGTGGTGATTAGTTTTGGAGGTGTGAATTGACGTTTACGTCAATATATTGACAACTAACGTCAGGGCAATTTATCAGACGGAAGGGCAGAAGTGACAGTATTTTCGAATTTTAAGTGAACCAGCTCATTTAACTATAAAGTAATTCATAAAAATTAAATACTTTCAAAAGTTTAATATTTTATTGATTTTTTAGGTACTTTTTTTTAACGAAGATATGTCCAAAGTCTGCACTGTTTCTGTCCCTAAAATTGAATGTAAAAAATAAACATGAATAATTACAGTATGTCTCTCAATGACAAAGAAAAAAGTTGATTATATTTAAAAAATGAAAAGAAAATATTTAATGAAATATGTAAAAAAAAAAAAAAAAAAAAGAAGAAAATTTATAAAATGCGACGATGATGGTCAGTCAGTCAGAGAATTTGAGCCAGAATGAAATCAACGCAATATATGAGGCCGGATCTTCGCTATCAGGAGAAACAACTCTTAAAATACGGGACATTATTTCTGAATTGTGCTTCCGTAGTTTTACCGGAAACGTTTTTAATGCGTTTTTTTGGCATATTAAAAATATTATTGTAAGAATAGAAACGCTTCGTAGATTGTAATAAGCTTTCAAATTTATGATCTGTAAAAATGAAATCTTTTAATAAGAGCATTTTCAGATATGAACATATTCAAACTTAATTTTAAAATATTTAACAACTTCATCACATTTTGTATTTAAAATTGAAAAAAGAAACAATTCTTGTAAAAATTCATTTTTCATCGAAAAAATATTTTGGCTTCAGACAAAAATGTTCGTAATATATATTATTTATAAAAAACATTAGAACCTTTTTAATTAAATAATGTCTTAGTTTTATTGGGTTTTGTATTTTACAATTCAGAGCCTAAAATTTGGGTACAAACGCTCCTAAATTTACAAAAAAAAAAAAAAAATCAATGATTTATATTCTTCAAAGTCTTCTGCATTTAATCAAAAAATTACATAGATGCACATAATTTTGTTTTCATAAAATTAATGTAAGGGGCGGGGTGTAACAGATGTAAAATAGTTTTACCATGACTTTCTAAAAGCAAACATTTCTAAAATAATTTCATTCATTTTTAATTAGAATCCGATAATTATTTGATTTTTGCAAGAATTTCCAAATTAATGTTTTTCAACTGATAAGAGCCCTAAAAAAATCTAATTCTAAAAATTACGCTGGCGTAAAAACAAAAAACAAAACAAAACAAAAAAAAACAAGATTTTTAACCAAGTTTTAAAACGTGCTACAAAGGAAAAGGAATAAAAGTTTTTAAAAAATAATTAAAAAACTTTCGTTTTTCCTCTTATTAATAACAAACTTTTTCACTATAAAACATTGTTTTTATTAAGTTCTGGACGTTTTTTTATCATGCTATGCTGTTTTGTCAGCGAATTATTCAATGTGCCTAATATATATATATATATATATATATATATATATACAAATGTAAAAGAACGAAATGTAAAAACTATTACATTAAAACATGCAAGTTATTACTACAAAACTGCATATTTTGTTTCGATATTTAACACGTTTTAACACGGCTCGTCAATGATGGTAATAAACGATTTCATTTAAAATTACAATTTATGAAACATCACTTCTTTTTACATTTGTGGAAAAAAGGAAAAAAAAAAAGAAAGAAATCAATAAAAAGAAAAGAAAGTGGAAAGAAAAGAAAGGCAAAAGAAAGCATAAGAAATCAACCCTACTACCAAGAGACTGAAAAGAAAGAAATGAAAACTGAAGGAGAGGAGTATATCCAAATTATACAGATACAAAGGAAAGGGAAAGAGAAGAAAATAAGATATAAGAAGTTGTTGATATGAGTTTAAGCCAATGAAACCACGCTTAGAAGAGAATTCAAATTTGAATGGAAATAAAACACCGCAAGATAGTAACATATTACAGTTACAATGTTGCGTCTTAAATTTCATGGCATTTTCTTTATGAAATCACATATAAAAAAAAAAAAAAAATTATACATAGTACGAAATAAAAGACACTTTAAGAAGATTAACTACATTAGAAATTAGAATACAAAATGAATTTTAAACATTTATATGATTTTTATATATTTATTTAAAATTAAAAACTATTATCTACACCGAAAATAATAATCATAAGCAAATTTGTGGCTAACCATACTACCAGTAATTTACGAATACTAACCAATTTAATACCCTAAACCAGAAAAAACCACTAAGGATAACATTAAAATGTTTATATAAAGATGATATAACATAAGAGGAGTGATTATTGAGTTATAAAATTTAGCAAGATTGCAAGGTTAATTCCTTAATAAATTTGCAATTTATCGTAGTTTCATATCTTTGATTTAATAATTTATCGCTATTGAAGTATTTAATTAATTCCATTTTCTCATGTAGGCATAAAAAGTACGGTTCATTCACCGATCTACAGATTCTAGCTTGTTTGAGAATTTTCCATTTAATTTTTTCCATTTGTTTTGTTTTCCTCTTTCAATTTCCAAAAATTTTTAGAAAGTAAAGTCATATTTCGCTTGTCAGCATTAGCAAAATATGAGAGATGATTATACAAACGTTTTTTTAAAGGTATTCATTGTTCTCCCAATATATATTAAAAACAAAACAAGTGTAATAGTTCGTGCCTGATGAGTTGATAAAACCACGAAATTTCAAGTTGCATTACGAACGGAGAAAGTATATGTATATTTATTAATATATAATTTTTAGCGCTGTCTAACCACATTGAGCACTGTTTTGTTTACACCTTAAATTAAATATTTATTCGCTCACCTGTGTTTGTACGCTAATATATATATATATATATATATATATATATATATATATATATATATATATTATTAAATATTATATGTCACTTCATTACACTTGACATGTATCTAACCAATAAGAAATAGCCATACACAACATACAATTAATCTGCATCTCTTTACTTCTTATCATTTTTACCATCTCTATTTTAATCTCTGACGAAATTTTAATAAAGTGAAACATGTTAGATTAAGATCTGTTTTCTACTTGTTCTTTTTCCTATCATGTATATATATATATATATATATATATATAAATATATAATATTAAGTAAAATAAAAAAAGGTTTGAACTAATAAAAACGTCGTATTGAAAATAAATCCATTATATAAATAAATATATATATATATATATATATATATATATATATATATAATTATTATTGAAAAATATGTATTCATCGCGACGCAGAAGTTACCATGTTTCGAAACCAAAGCCTAAATCTTAAATTAAAGTTAAAATTAATTTTTTTTTGTTTCATTTTCAAGCGCCATTGAATAACTTTCGAAAAAATGGTTTACTCTTTTTATAAACTAAATAGTATTATATATTTTAAGTTGTTAGGGGAATGAGATTTTAAATTTTTTTTAAGGGATCTTGGTTCTTTTTATGAATCAGGATACAAATATAATTTGAGGTAGCAAAGTAAATGTCGGTTATGAGTTAGTTGTGGGTTTGTAATTCCTGTCTGTTGATACTGGCTTCCTTATATGAGAACGTGTCATTCTAATGATTTAACACAATTAGTAACGGCTGTATTATATCTTTGCATACAATAGCTGCCATTTTGGTGACATGATTAAGATAGCCTTAACAAAGGTAATTATTAGATTGTTTTGTGTTGTGGATTCCGAGATGAAATTCGGTCTCCAATTAATGACAAACGGAAGAATTAAATATAAGAAATAAAATGTATTTACACAATAATACAAAGGGTAATACTGTTAGTAAATCCAGGAACGCGGTTAGTAGCAATAACACCTAGATATATACAGTCTCGACTTCCTTAGAGTCTATGTGCTTTTAACTGACTTCTACAAGCGGTTACCTCACACTATTACTCTACCTCCAACTCAATCACAATATCAGTTTTCTTACTCTCTCCATCTCTCTCTGACTGACTTTCTCACTGGGTATTTAACGGCAGCAGTCTAAGTAACACTTTGGTCGAGTTCACATATGAAAAAGAGGAGGACCCCGTAACACCCCCCTCCTTAGATCCCTTTTGGGGGGGAGTTAGTATTTTTTAATTTCGTTTAGGAAAAAAAATCACACTTTTCTCCTTTTACTTTGAACCCAAAGTCCTGCAGTCTTCTAAAAACTTCTTTTATGTGTGATGTGTGCTCTTCAACATTGTCGCTCTTAATTAGAATATCATCCAGATAAGCGGTCGCGAAATTCTGGCCCGTGAGCATTGTGTCCATCGTTTGTTGAAAAATTGCAGGTGCAACTTTTACTCCGAATGGTAGTCTGTTGAATTTGTACAACCCTTTGTGCGTATTAATGCAAAAGATTTTCGTGCTCTCTTCTTGTACTGGGATTTGTAGATAAGCCTCCCTAAGGTCTATTTTTGAAAATATCTTACCGCCGTTGAGCTTTGTAAATATCTCCTCTGGGCTCGGTAGTGGGTAATGGTGGTCTTTTATCGCCTTGTTGAGTCCCGTCGAAAAATCTGTGCATACGCGGATTTCTCCAGACTTCTTTTTTACATAAACCACCGTCGCTGCCCACTCACTAAACTCTGTTTTTGATAGAATCCCAGTTTGTTCAAGTCTTTCCAATTCTTTGTCTATTTTTTCTATAGTAGCAAACGGTACATTTCGCTTCTTTCTAAAAATTGGTTGGACGTTTTCTTTTAATTCTATTTTGGCCTTAAATTTGTTGCATCGTCCCAACCCGCTTGAAAATACCTCAGGAAATTGATTATATATTTCCTCTTTCAATTTTATAGTCTCTGATGGTTCAACCTCTAACTTTTTGCAAAATGAATTGATAGGTAGGTCCCAAACGTTGAACTTCTGCATCCAGTCGATACCTACTAGATTTTCAGTATCTTTCATGACGTATATCTTGAGTTTTTTTGTTTTGCCGGGAAATTTAACATTCACGATTATTTCTCCCTCAAATTTTATTCGTTTGCCTGTAACCGACTTGGCAATTTTTGTGTGTGTAACATGGTAGGTCTGTTGAGTTTTTTCCATGTGTGTAAGTTGAATATCGTGAGGTCGGAACCCGAATCCAGTTGTAATTTAATCTTTTTATTTAAAATTTCCAGTTCCACATATTTTCTTACATTGGTGTTGTCATCGTTATGCATCCTTGTAGCTCTTATTCTATTAGTACCTTTTCTATTTCTACATTAGGATGTCTTGTGACCTTTTTTCCACATTCAAGACAGTTCTTATATCTAAAGCGGCAATCCTTGTTCCAATGTAGTCCTCCACATCGATAACATGCTAATGGTGGGGGCTTATATTTGCTTCGATATTCGTCATAGTTTGTCCTGTATGTTGTACTTTTCCTCTTATTATAAAATTTCCTTTTTTCATTGTCGTAAAATTTTAGTTTTCTTTCCGGGGAGGGTGAAGAACGTAGACTTTTGTTTAACTTACGTATATGAAAAACAGCTGAATCTTCAATGTCCTTTGCGTCTTTCTTTATACTTAGACATCTCTGGCAATCTTCCGATACTTGCTGTAATGTTAGCCCCGGTTCATTTTGTAATTTTGCAAGCATTCTTCTGCGCATTTCGCTATCTTTTGTAGAGACCAGCCCTTGAACAAAGATGAGACATTTGAAATTGTCCGGGGTTAATTCTGCTAGTTTGAAGTCGTCACAATGTTTATTTACGATTGCGGCAAACGTGGAATAACCCTCATTATCGCCCTTTACCAGGTTAAGGCATTTCCACCTCCTGTGGAAGAGTGATGTTTTGGGGCTGAAGAGTTCTTTAAGACATGTTACTGCTTCGTCAAATGTTAATTCGTTCGTCTTTTTTGGCAAGATATAATCCACGAACTTTGTATATTCTTCAGTACCTAATTTTTTAAGCAATAGACGTAGCTTTTTTGCTTCTGTCCAATTTTGACAGTCTATATTAAAGATATCTTCATGTCTTCTGAAGTAATCTCCAAAATTTTTGTCCTCATCTAGAGAATATTTGAAAATCTCTATGGTATTCCACACTGCGTCTTGCGAAAATGTTGCTTCTTTTTAAAATCTAATTGCTTGTTGTCCGCTACTTTCAATATTAGTTCCTGGAGCTCTATTTGTCTTTCTAATTGCTTTTGCCATTTTTCTTCCATTCGTTCTTGTAGTTGTAATTGTTGATCATTTTGGTATTTTATCAGTTCTACCAAAATATTTTAAAAATCTTCCATGATAACTCAATTTTATGTATTTTTACTCCTCGTAACTCTTTATCGTTAATTTGTTGTGGACGACGAGGGAAGGATTTTTCTATTTCTTCTTTTCGTGTGATTTCGAATAGCTCGACGCCAATTTGCTTGTTGGACGACGAGAGAAGATTTTTCATTTGTTGATTTTTTCTTTCCGCTTGGGTTCGAATATTCGTGGTGAATTTGTTTGTTGGACGACGATGGAATATTTTTCTTTTGTTGTTTTTCCGCGTGTGTTCGAATTTTCGTCGCCAATTTGTTGTGGATTCTGAGATGAAATTCGGTCTCCAATGAATGACAAATGCAATAATTAAATATATAAGAAATAAAATGTATTTACACAATAATACAAAGGGTAATACTGTTAGTAAATCCAGGAACGCGGTTAGTAGCAATAACATCTAGATATATACAGTCTTCCTTAGAGTCTACGTGCTTGTAACTGATTTCTACAAGCGGTTACCTCACACTATTTCTCTACCTCCAACTCAATCACAATATCAGTCTACTTACTCTCTCCATCTCTCCCTGACTGACTGTCTCACTCTGGGTATTTAACGGCAGCAGTTCAAGTAACACTTTGGTCGAGTCCACTTATATGAAAAAGGGGAGAACCCCATAACATTTTGTAAAAAATATAACATTTTTGCATCAAGACTTTCTACGAATCGTCTAAGACGTATATAAACCTCTTTCAGAAGTTTCACGTACAATATAATATGACATTATATCTGCATTTAACAGCATACTCGCTAATGTAATTCGAATGTTCACCATTTAATTCAGTGCATGTAGATGAAACTACCGACTTTGCGATGCTTATTAAACACTTTACTATCTGGAAATAAATTAAACATTTTTATTATTTTTATATAAGTAATGATAAAAGCGCATTAAAGTTGGCCGATGTGATAGAAAAGAAATCAAACTCCTTTTTAGTGATTCTAAAACTAAATTGGTTAGCCAATCGGCAGCTGGCGTAGAAATAACATTGAAGGAGAAGTGGTTTGAATAAGATGATTTCATTCATTCTCAAGCACAGAACATAGTTTTGAGAAGATGTGCCAAGAAAGTTTATGCAATTAATATATTCTTTTGCATTTACGTGCTAAAGTAAATTTGTATCTTCGAGTAAAAAGCCGAAAAGTTTCTTTAGAGGCATTAATATCATTATTCTATTACTGTGCGATAAAACTGGTGCCATAGATTCAGAAATGTGTCAGTTACGAAAGCGATACATGAAAATTTGAAAAGTGCATTTCTATATATTTAGACAATAATGAAAGGTTGCATGAAGACAAATAGCGAAAATCGATAATCTATTAACAAAATTGAATGATTTAACTTTCGTGTATTTCATAAACGGTTTTCATACAATATTATGTCACAAGATGATAAACTAGTTGACATTTTGCAGTGTAAACAAGTTGAATTGGAGTAGGTGTATGTAAAAAAATGATTTTATTCAATATGTTTAAAATTATTATAATGATGAACATTCGTCTTCAATATCAATAATCGTAAAACAAAATAAGATCCTTACGTTGGTCACACGATGAAGCAAAAAATTAAGAAATTATATTGCCCAAGGAAGAGATACATTGAACAGCTAAATAATTCAGACATTTTAATATAGATATTTTATATATATATATATATATATATATATATATATATATATGTGTGTGTGTGTGTGTGTGTGTGTGTGTATATATATATGTGTGTGTATATATATATATATGTGTGTGTATATATATATATATATATATATATATATATATATATATATATATATATATATAAAAGGGTGTTCAATAACTTTAGACCTATTTTAAATATGAATTAAGTTTAAAATCGGTCCAAGTTATTGGAACACCCTTTATAATGAATAAAGACAAAAAAAAACTCATCTTAACTGACGCGTTTTTCCCTCTGATGGACTTTATCAAGGCAAATGTAAGGATTTTATTTTGTAACAAGTATTTATAAACAAAAGTAAAGAGGTCGTCAGATTTTTAATATTTTAAATTTAAAAGCGCTCATAAATATAGTCACTTTTATTTTTAGACATTAAATTACGTCATTTAGCATCCTCCATAATTTACCTAGACTATTCAGTTAACCTGAAGTATATTTAAAACTAATTCTACAAATATCTTATAAGATTTATTTTACAAATATTTTATAATACCCATCTAAAGATATTTTATAAGACTCAATCTACAAATCATACCTATTATAAAACCTAGATTGTGTGTGTGTGTGTGTGTGTGTCTGTACGTTTATATATTGAATCGGATTTCCTACATTTTTCAACCGATTTCAACAAAACTTCACAGGACTACGTAAAATTGGAAAAACACAATTGTTTTTGCATGAAATCAATTTGAAAACACGATTAAGAGTCATCGCAAGAATAAAAGGGGGACAACTCATACCAAGTTATACTGACTATAAAACCCAGGTTGTGTGTGTGTGTGTGTGTGTGTGTGTGTTCGTTTATATATAGGATCGGATTTCCTACATTTTTGAACCGATTTCAACAAAACTTCACTTTTTTTTGGCAGGTAGTGTTTCTTATTGTCTTGCACACTTTTTTCTTTATTTTTACATTCAGAATGCTTTAAAAATTCCATTTACAAGACAATTGTTTATAATAAAATTCTATTCAATCGGTAGACTCATAACGATTGAAAACAATGCTTTTGTTTTGAGTTTGGGTTTGACCAATTCGTAAAAAAAAACAAAAAAAAAACAAAAAACAAAAAAACTAATTAAGACATGCGTGTCCGTCAACCTTAAACAATAATCTTTGTCAATTTTATTTTTCAATCTTTATGATGGTCGATACTTGATCTATCTTTTACTGTTACATCCCCGGGCAACGCCGGGCTCTACTGCTAGTATTTTATAAAACTGATTCTACATATATTTTACACTTGTTATTATTTTTATAAGTAAATTAAATTATTATTAACACTCGTTCTAATGATACTTTATATGTATCATAATTATTTTAAACGATTTTAAAAAATCCCACTTCGGTAGAACAATGTTATTTATAAATTCTTCTGTCTTTTGAGAGATTTCGTCTTCAATATCAATAATCCTAAAGCAAAATAAGATTCTTACGTTGGTCACACAATGAAGCAAAAAATTAAGAAATTATTTTTCATAAGTGGGCCACGACCCGTAGATTGGCAGTGAATGGCAGCACAGACGTTAAATAGTACTTAGCTCAGTTTAAATTTAACGTAGGTTATATTCAATTGGTTGATCTGAGTAAAACCCACAAACCTTATATCCCCCACTTTTTTTTTTCGTAAAAAGAGGTTGTATTTTGCTTTTAAATCTAAATAAATCGTTCACTCGCCAGTAATTTTCAATCGTTTGATGAGACGCATTGATACGCATCGAAACATGTTTGCGATTTAATATCCTAAAATAAATAATATTGCTTTTACTTTTTACTGAGACCTCTTTTAAATTAAATGTTACGAACGTTGGAATTGTACTCTATTCGTTCTCATCTTACTTGGATACATATATATATATATATATATATATATATATATATATATATATATAGAGAGAGAGAGAGAGAGAGAGAGAGAGACAGGAAGAAAGACGTGGGAGAGGAGCTGGAGAAGAAAATGCAGAATCAAATTGCTTAGTAAACGAAGATTAGGAAAATTTTCCATGTTTTTGATTGGTCGTCCGATGGCGAGAAAAGCTCACTTAGGACTTGCAGATTTCTTCCAGGTGATTACTAGTGGAGTTTAACTGGAGGGAGTTTCAGTTTTAAAAATATCATATCTTCTGCTATAGCCATTGTGTGCATGCACGCACGCATGCATGCACGCACGCATGCATGCACGCACGCATGCACGTAAACACACACACACTTATATATTGTAACTGAATAATTGCTCGATATTTTCTCTTCAGCTGATCACTTAAAATTAGCTACATGCTAACGGAGCCACTATGTCGTCTCACCGTAATGAGTTAACATCCTTTGATAAATATTATATTTTGGAAAATTTTCATATTAAATCATTCTTCCGGTGCAGCTGGGATCAGTGGTGCATGGTGAAGCATGTAGAGATACTAGTTTTTCTAGAGAAAATACTGGTTGTTGAAGTAAGTGTTCATTTATTTTAAAGAGGTGGCCATTGTTCACTAAACTGAAAGACGCTGAAAATTAAGTAAGTGCTACCTACAAATGGATTTGTTCAAATTTGTTAAATATTATTCCTATTACTCATCAGATGGTATGCTTGCATTTATACTCACTTGAGTTACGTAAAATTATTATATAAACTCTATTTTTATCTATACAATCAAAATGGTGGAAACTATTGTTAAGTTCAAAACGTTTTTAAAAAGTTTTATATGAATTTTACTATATTTTTTCCACGGTTATTATTACTGAACTCTACTTTCTCATGTAGACGATCTTTTCAACTCCTGGCCCTAAAAACATCTTGGAACAGTCTTCCATTATCATAACAAAGAGACCGTCACCAGGCAACGCCAGTGACACATACATAACAGCAAAAGAACCATATAGATACACTTGGTGTATTATATGGCTACTTAATAAATACTCTTTGATGCAAATTTCTTTTCAAACACTGGCGCAGCAGTAATAGAAACAGGCATTTAAACGTGGCCTTGCCAACATGTTAAATTTTATTTCATTCGATGACATGGAATAGAGGGGCATTTTAAGTGGCTTTTTTAAAAGGCCATAGAGTCACTCGAGGTAGAGTGTTACAGAGTAAGAGTTTTTGAGTATATATGAGGGAGATAAGTTGGCCTTAGACTTGAACAGGTTAAGATTGTAATGATCAGGGAAGCAGCGATTCGTGGAAAGAAGCTAATCAAAATGAACTTACATCTCACCAGTGGAATACGAATTGGTTCGCTGCAATGAGTAGAACTTAGCCGTCAAGGTTAGAACTGATTGAACTAAGGAATTTGAACACTTTCAATGGAAATAGAGTGACGAGAGTCTTGTGATGCTTCGTACGTGAGAAAGGGATTATAGTTTGGAAAATAATTCATCCCCCACAAGAACGCAGAGACGCATAGGTATTCATAAATGAACGGAGTATACTCTTAGGTAGGTCGTTTATATAAAGTAAAAAGACGGTTGGACCGAGAAACGAACATTGGAGGGAAGCCTGTGTTGATCGCTTGGGTCTCAGAATACTGGCCGTTAACAACTACTTTCAGGGACCTAATCGTTAGGAAGGACTTAAGGAATTAGGAATACTCTTCCAGTGATTCCATATCTAGAGAGCTTGTGCAGTAATCCTTTATGTCACACGTTGAAATACCTAATGCATTCGTCTCTAACGGGGCTGATCGCTCACCCATATTCTTGAAAACAGGGCATACACTTGGCAATTTCCACTGACTTGAGAATGGTTTCTCCTTCAAGCAGGGTTTAAATAATTTCGTAAAGATCGGTGATAACTTCGGGTTAATATTCTTAAATGCAACAAGTAGGATTTTATCTGGGCCAGTAGTCTTATTAGTGAAAAGTCTTGAGACTTCCCGAGCTGTAAGAAAAATATTACTGAAATTGTGCTCATTGAGACGGGGGAAGAGGATGGCTTTTGTCATCTAACGTTGAGTTAGAGGCAAAGATCGTGGTGAAGAGCTTCGCCTTATCTAAAGTAGATGAGATGGCCATTGGGTAATTTATAATAATTGACACTGACACTTTGACTCTATTCGGAGAATTTAGAGATATTGCAGAACTGCCGGGATTCAATTTGTTTACTTGTTTCGGTAGCCAAACAGTCAAGAAACATTGATGAAGAGGAAGCAACTTGAAGTAAGAGAAACAAAGAAAAGCGTGTTGAAGTGCTATGTAATATCAACCATCCCCTATGGCAGTGAATCCTGGACAATTTCTTCATGAAGAGGTGACTTGAAGCAACAGAAACAAAGAAAAGAGTACTGAGCTACTATGTATTATCAATCCTTATATATAGCCATGAATACTGGACAATTTCCTTGCAAATGAAGGCACCAGAGAATAGGAGGAGCATGCGAGTAAAGAGGAAGTTTAAAAAAATGTAGAACGAAATGAGGGCTTATAATTAGTATTTAAAAATCAGCAGCTGACATTTATTATAAGACACATAATGAGGAAAGAGTACTTGAAGAATTTGATACTCACAGGACTTTGAAAGGCAAGAGGAGAGTAGAGAGGAACAGTTAATTTGTCTAAATGGTTAGCAAAACATAAACGGGGAGTGACAGTTAAAGGAAAAGTATTGTTTAATGATAAAAGGGTAGGGAGTTGTGGAGAGCCATGGTCACCCACATCTTGAAGAACACGGGGCATGAAATAATAATGACAATCAATTAAATTCTAATGTAACAACTATAAATTTGATTTTATGTTAACGGAAATGAAATAAATATCCTGTTAAATGCTGCAAGAGATTTTATGAATAAAGACTATTTTTACTGACGCATTTCTTCCTGTAATGAACTTTATCAAGGAAAATGTAAGGATTTTATTTTGCAACAAGCTTTTTTTTATAAACGGATGCAAAAATATCGTTATGTTTTCAAAATTTTTAAATTTAAGAACGCTTATAAATATTCATCAGGCTAACTGTGAAAGTTAACCATGTAGGATGCTAAATAATGTAATTTAATGCCTCATGAACGAAAGTGACTAAATGTTGTTATTTTTGTTGCTGAAATATTTTTCATGCAATTATTGAAATAATTATTATTAAAATAATTATGAATTAAAATCTTTACATTTGCATTGATAAACTTCATCAAAAGACGAAACGCATCGTTAAAAAAGTTTTCCTCGTGTCTTTTATCTATATTTATCTTTACAGATATTTTTTTTTTATTTACATTTGAATTTTTACAGGAGATACTTTCTTTTGAAACTTTCTGAACAGATGAGTAATTTTGCCTCAACTTTGTTTTGCATGTTTGATACATTCAGTAATTTTGAAAGCGCAAAGTCCCTTTCTTTTTCGCAACACCATCACCCGACCCGACCCGACCCTACCACACTAGACTCCACCCTAATATACGGGTTTAGCTTTGTTGTTCAGTGAAGGTTTATGAAACTGAAATAAAATCGACAACCGGTTTGACAAGTAAGATACTTTATTAAATCCATTTCACTCAAACGCTTTCTGTGAATATCTACGTTGTCTAACGATATAAATGTGTCGCATATAAATGTATTCATATATATATATATATATATATATATATATATATATATATATATATATATGTTACATAATAATTACTTACGTATTTAAATACCAACTGCATATTCATATAATATGCTTACACGGCTGCAATAAGTCTAGTATAATCTAAATTTTATGAACATGTTTGGTTTCAGCGAAGTTTCAAATATAATTGCGCACTGGAAATTGGAATCCATTTTTACTCCATAATTTCCAACTATCGTATGTACAAACAAATATGTATATATACATGTATATATGCATGTAGACGTGTTCGTGTATAATATGGTCACTGGAAATATTCACGCGTAAGCCACCAACAAATATTTAAGGATTGACAATTCAATATACAATTTCCTGTCGAATCTTAAATATAGATCTCCCCTGCGCATTTGCCCCACCCAATTGAATGTGTTGCCTATACAGAACTGTATCCCCCAACTGTTTACTTGTGGATTGTAGCTTCCTCTGATATAACCAGTTTGGAATGTAGTAGGCTTTGTTGCAATTTCGTCCCCGTTACAGATAGGAGTGGTTGTTGAGGACGCCTACAGCACGATGCTGACTTGGAGCATTCATTGAAAGAAAATAAATGTTTCCAGATAACAAGTGAGACGCTGTAACCCCCTTTTTACAGTATTGTGTGTGCTTGGTAAAATATTTATGCCTTTGCAGGTTGTCCTAAAGCACAAATGTGTCTGTACGTAGATATAGATAATTAGATGATCGATTAGACAACAAATGGGGGCATTGCATCAGATCTCATGCCATTACAACGCTGGTGCTGCTAAAATCGACAGCATACAATGGCTGACGGGCACCAGGGCAATGATTTGTGCGCCTTATCTATGCAGCAAATCATCGACATGAGATCATGAGAAAATGGTACAGTATCTCCTGATCAGACAAGTTACGTTCCAAATTTTTTTCGGACAGGTGGTCGAATTCATCTATAGAAGAGAGTTTATGAGGCTATGGATCTAACCTGTTAGCAGGGAGTTGCGCAAACTAATGATGGATCTGTCATGGTGCGTGGTTCGTTATTGAGTTTGCAGAAACCACTATCGAAAATTGTTGAAACTTGAATAAAGCATGGAATAATAATAATACAACACAAAATGTACGTAAACAAAATGTATTGAAACAAGGAAAAGGTACACAATATTTACAGTTAGTTTTGGTATATTCTTGGGAAGACTGTTCCTGTAGAATGGGTTGACTTAATCGCAGTCGGGCAGAGTCTCTGGATTGGATCTCTTGTTACTTCCCTCGTCTTCCCGGTACCAACCCATATTTATATGGTCGGTACTCCACTATGTAAATTAGGTGGATCGTACCACAACAAAAATAGAGCCTGTCTCAACAGGCATGAGATTCAAATTTCCTAGTGACTGATGATAATAACACTGGGATTTGTGAGTTCTAGATAATCCAGACAGATGGTTAAGTTTATATGTGGAAGAGACAGCAGGAAGCAAGGTACTGTGCAAACTAGTATTGGTTTTTTAATAGAGTGAAATGTGTTATCAAGGATCACTAGCAAAACCAGAGTCTATTTTAACTAGTTTAGCAGACATCAATGCTTACTATGTTTTCTGATGGTGATGTTTTGTTTACATTATCAAAACACAATTCTATCATTGCGCATGAATGACATGAAAGCACTTCTAGGAATAATTTGATTACTTCCAAGGCTTACAGCCACATCTCGTTGAAACACTGATTCCCGTAGGATCACCGAAGTTAAGCAACTTCGAGCCTGCTCAGCATCTAGATGGGTATTTTCTTGGGAATACCATTGTGAAAGGCATTAATCCACCTTTTCTTCCCCAGATATGGGTTACGTAGTAAGACCTGTCTATATTTCTGAGATGAGGTATTGTAACTATTTACATTCTTTATACTGTTCGGACTATTGATTTCCATATGGGACATTTTGAAGAGAGTGCTAAATTCCATGCAACCACGCCCAGCAAACTCATTTCAGTTATGGATAGTCCTTGAATATATCTGTGTAGATATACCCATGAAATAAGCCATAGAAAACGAACCAATTGATCCATTTAGCTACCCTTCAGGTACTGGCTGTAGCACTCACCACTTTTAAATCCCATTAAGCATATATGGGACATTTTGCAGAAAACCCTAAATTCCATGCAACCATACCCAACAAACCCATCTCAGTTATGTACAGCCCTTGAATATATCTGGATAGATATATCCATGAAACAATTCTCGCAACTCTTAAACTCGATACCAGATTGTGTAGCCATGGTTTCTTGTTAAACAGCCTATGTTACCTGTTTTTTGCGTAGATAATCAAGTTTGTGTATAGAAACAACGGCATGAGTCTATAGTTCCAGCTTATCAATAGGTTTTTTTTTTATAAAAGCTGAGAGTGGCATCGTGTTTGAGTTTGTAGGGCCACTATTGAAAATGGAGTATCTCTTGACAATCCTGAGTTTGTCTTGACAGGATGCGATATTTATGGATAAATGTGCTCGATATCAAAGACAGAGCATATGTAAATATAAATGTCTCTTAATTGATAATTTCTTGCAAAACAATATATAACAAGCCACTGTAAATCATCAGACAACAAAGAAATAATCTACATGGAAGTAATTAGGGACCCTGGAAACAAAGAAATTATTCCCACAAAACATTCTTTACAAATAATAAATACGCGAACAGCACTATTTGAAAACAAAACTAAATTACACTAAAAATATTACGGAAAATAAGGAAAACAGCCTCAATATATGCAAAAACTTTCAAATCTGTCTGGAAGAAAAAACAGCTATATCACCTCCAAGACCAACAAAAATTACTAAATAAACTATCAGAACTTATCTCAAAATGCAGTCACGAAAACAAATTTATACTACGTTAATTAAAAGTCGAGGACTAACAATGAATATCTTGTAAAATAACAGCATGAATAATACAATTATATGCACTATATGCAATGCAGATAATGTAACATGCAAAAAATATGAATAAATACGAAATAATATATAACGTGTGTAACAGCAAAATTGTCCATCTCACAAAATGTTTAATAAAAAAAAAAAAAACACTAAACTAATTGAGTTTCTTTTTTCCAGGTTTTCAGATCAGACATTTAGCCACCATTTTGACACCATTTTTGTAAGTATCACTGAAAACCCCTCTGAGTTATTCATCTAAAAAGAGAGCAGTTTAAAATTGTTTTGTGTCAAACCCACTCTCTTCCAAACTGAGCAATAGTTAGAAGTAAAAACATTCTCCAGGTCTTCAATAATGGTACCAACATTCATACTTTGGCTGCCATCGTCAAAGTCCACTCAAGAACCATCAAGAGAACGGGGAATAAGTTTATAAAAAAAAGGGAACAGTAGAGAGGAAAACTGGATCAGATGCTCCCAATTTAGAGCTAAAAAGATCAATTAGAAAAGATACAACTCAATCCATAAGACGTCCGTCATGTAAGAGAGGAAAGTCTAAAGAGCTATGAAAAAAATTGAAAATGAAATCGTGCGCAAAACCTGTGAGGCACCTTGTTACTCCAAGACAGAAAGTTAGAAGTTTAGAGTGGGCGAAGATCATCTTGAATGAGTTGGAAAATGGTCCTGGAATAATACATATATATTTGAACTTTATTTCAATACTTCATGAGCTACAGACCCTTAACTATGATTAATTAATATCATTTTCGTTTATGACCGATTTCATCACGATGCTTCTATTAAACTAAGAGAGTGCATTCTTATTACTCAAAGTAGAATCTAATAGTGTTATAAAAATCACGAAGAATTCCAGTTAGATATCTTTAATCATTTATAAGATAGAACGGTTCAAAACTTAATCTAACAATTGATCAATTTTGCTGTTACACTTTATATATTTATCATTGAAAATTGATTCTAAATGGGAAGTTTCCTTTACTGACTTTTAAACTTAATCTTACTCTACAATCATTGACAGCCTTGTTCCCTAATACAGTACTGATATTTCTCGGAACTTCACCTGTTTTGTCACATCCTGAATTCTTATAAAACGGGAAACTTCCGAGTTGAAAGGCTTTCTGTATTTTCTAAAAATGTATGGAATTAAATAAAATTTCTATTGCATAAGGAACAATAATACATCCTAATGAAATCATTAAGATTAATAGACAAATACATCGCGATTCGCACAAACTGAAGCCCACGCATTGACAATCATAAAGTTAAACACACAGAAAGACATTCATACGCATTACACGGAGAGAAACACTTGAGATATTTTAGCCTTTGTTTGTGTGTATGGGGGCAGTACCCTTTGGAAGAATTTCTACTTGTAGTGGAAACTTCTACAGTGTTATTCACACGCTAGATTTCATTATATCACTGGCGCATGGAGCGTGACTGACTCATACTAAGATAGCAACGGGTGATACGGGACAGAGACAAGCCTATGGAGGTATTATTTCTTTTATGTGCATATTTATTATTTTCTATGTTTTGTGTACGTGATTACTATGTTTTTTAATCAATTCAAAGAAAGGTGATAAAGCCACTAAGGCGCAAAGGGCTATTGAGAGTGAAAGAGAACGAAAAGAAAGAAACCGCACAATCAATCCTAAACAGGAAATGAGAGATAAATTCCTATTCAAAAGAATGGAATCGAGTGTAAGCCAATCGATAGGCGAACCTATCTACTCCTATTGTGAAAAAATAAAATAAATAAATAAAATTTAAGAGTTTAGGCGAAGACGTTAGATTTATAAAGTAGACTTAAGAAAGAACCGTAAACGCAGTCCTAAACAGAAAGTAAAGAATAAATCTTTAATTCTGTTCAAAAGACAGGGGAGAAGTGTGAACCGAACGATAGACGAACATATCTACTCCAAATAATGTTCAAACTTTTACAGCATATTTAATTAAAATAAAATTGTATCTTCTTTGAATTTCTATAATTTGTGTAAGTTTTTAATGTTCTGGAAAGTTTTGAATTCCATCACGATAAAACAACTCTAGTTGCAATGCAATGAAAGTCAATGAAACACTTGACATCTTACAGATAAATTACTGTAATTTATCCAAACAAAGAATGCTAAGTTGATTGAAACAAGTTTAGTAAACTTATTGTAAAGAATAATTTTCTATCTCAATTCCATTTTGGCTTTTTTTTTAGGTCAACAAAGCAGCATGTAGATGTGCATTGACACTTAGTAGTATGACTTTCATATCCCAACAAATACAGAGCAATACCCCCTACCCACCAAAAAAAAGACTATTTTTGTTAATGATGCTGTAAGCTAACTTGGATCAATCCATAATTTTTATGCTTCAGATAATCATAGTGAAGTTACTTTTAATCTCGAGTGACAAACTTCCGTGCCTTGTCCTCTAAATCAAATTCATCTTTGTTTCTCGTAGTAATATGTACTACTTCCAACCGAAACAGCACCATACTTATAATCAATCTTCTTCACTTATAATGCAGTTTTTTCATCTAAAAAGGAACAACATGCAGTGCCACACGTGTATCTTTTTTGAAGATATTTTTATTTCTTTTTCTTTTAAATGCAGGATAAATGAACACTGAATGCTTAATATTAAGAACCGGTTTTCACCGGTGTATGCAGTCTCTACTTTTCAAAAAAGAGGAAGCTGGAAACGTTTGAATAAATAAAATATCAATGTGGAAGAGAAGATATAGGCAACCAATTTCTTGAAAATAAATAAGAACAACTGTCACTTAATTATTATTTCACTGGTTATCCTTTCATCAGTAATTCATTTTATTGTGTTATGCTACAATTAAGTTTAGTGAAACCGTATATGTGACAAATGAAGAATAATCTTAGGATTGTTAATTCTAGTTGGGAATGTATATTTCGAGGAGACAGTCCGGCTCTACGTCACTGTATCCTTTAAAGGATGCAGAGATAGACAGTTGAACTGTCTTCAAATTGATTGATTTGTTAGCTAATGATTGTGTTGCGAACAGGTTCGAGCGACTCCTTAGTGTAATAATGTGGACGTGTGATAATGTACACAAACATTGAAAATGTCCGTAGTTTGAAATAAGTATAAAGTTGGATTTATTGTGTAAATTTCTTCTTCATCGGCAGGCCACGGACTTCTTGATGCATCTTCATAGTTCAATAAAACTCTTCTTGGTATAAAATGAATTAATTCTTTTATTCAATTTTATAGTGTTCGTTTTTGTTTTTCTTTATGCAAGGTTGTAGTGTGTAGAAAAAGTAATGATCTAGAAATGGCTCGGTGAATGTTTTTGTGAATATGTATACCTTTTGTGAAGTGATTTTTAAAATAGTTGAAGGAATTGATCACAAACCTTTACAAAGCAACAAACGCCTACTGCAATTAAACACGTTGCCATTCTCATTGAGTAGGTTGTATTCATTAATCTGAATTTATTAATAGTTTCGTTTATTTTAAAAATAGTTTGTAACGTACTTTTCCTTCTTTACAAGTGTAAAGTCGATGTGGATTTGTGTGTTATGGTCAATGTTTGTATGAATAGAAATCTTTAAATAGAGTGCGAGGAGGCTTCATGTATCAAACATAAATTCGGTATTCGGAGATTGATATATATATATATATATATATATATATATAAATTATTTTCAGATAGAGTATATCTATTTCGAGGCGACGGTTTCATCTTCTGAACGATTTATCAGAGGACGAAACGCGTCGGCTAAGAATAGATTTCCTCTTGTGTTTTTATTCATATATATATATATATATATATATATATATATATATTTCTCGGACATTCAGGCCGGTAAACGTTGTTTAATACTGTTTATTATAAACAGAGCATTTACTTAAATATTTGTATCTATAAAAAGAATGTTAAACATAAAATGTATATTATATATATATATATATATATATATATATATATATAATCAAAGTGTATATTGTAGTCAACACCCTGAGGCGACAGGCTGTTTTAAGCTAAACGCAAGTGTTGGTCTGGCGATTGCGCTTAACATGAAACAGTCTGACCCCTCTAGATGTTAACTTCAATGTCCACTTTTATATTTACATACGCCCTATCACTGATATTGAGTAATTTAACCTATAAATATAGCCTAATTTTGCATGAGAAAATTTTAAAATGAAGACATTTCTAAAAAAAATTCTGTTTTTATTTCGGTTTTTAATTATATAATATATTAAACTGGCATAAATGCAGAGGCCTACATAGCTATTCACGAATATATAATCGGTTTTTACAGAATCTATATAGAATATTCGTGAATCTGTTTCTTATTTTATAATAAAGCATGTGTCCGTATATATATATATATATATATATATATATATATACATACATATATATATATGTGTGTGTGTGTGTGTGTGTGTGTGTGAGAGAGAGAGAGAGAGAGAGAGAGAGAGAGAGAGTGTGTCTGTGCGTATTTTTTTATTTAAGGTAATGTGCCATGGCTACAGGATAGAAAGAAAAAAACACAAAAACACAAAAGAGCATAAAACTGGTTTCTCAGGTTTGTCTGTAAGAAATGCGATCAGTTTTTAAGTTGTTTGAACACTGAATGAGTAAAATGCAACAGAGGAATTTATGCAACGGACAATCTTCTCCGGACTTACATTCATAGTTACTGATAATTTACCTTGAAATCCAGACTGCTTTCATATTTAAGATTTTAAAATAATGTATGTATGTATGTATGTATGTATGTATGTATGTATGCATGTATGTATGTATGTATCCATCTATCTATCTATCTATCTATTGAAGGATACATACATAATTTCAAACTAGGCGCCTATTTCTATTGTCAAATAACAATATTCACTTTTGTTATCTTGAGACTGGTCTTATTCACATACTCTTATTTCCATCGCCTTTGTATTGATGTAATTATTCAAGATTAAACTTTCTCCCACTTTGCCATATTTTAATTGTATATTAAATCTTTAGCATCTGCTAAAGGGAAAGCTTTGAAGGTGCCATCAGGAATGTTTGAACAGATAAGAAGTTAAGCCGAAAGTAAGAAATTTTAAAATGGCCATTGTAGGAAATACTTTGCTTGTACGGGCGTGGGAATAGATAATTATATTTCGGAGAAAATTCCCCAAACCCCCGAAAAAGAGCGAAGGCGTACAAGATATCATGGAAGGAAAAAGGAATGACACCTGTAATCTCGTAATAATACTTGGTTTATTCTTGTCGGGCTAAAAGTATGGCTCTGGATCGAGGCTTTCGATCTGGTTCAAAAAGGCATTGTCCATACCAGACGGATATCTGCTAAACTTAGGTTAGTATGATATAAGACAATAAGCGAATAAGAATCTTTTCTCGCAAACACAAACATAACATACACACACGTGCAATGTTTTCATTGATTGTATAAATTTATTTTTTATAATTATATATCTCGTTTAAAATTTTCTTAAATTATCCGATGATCATTGTCACATCTATTTGCGTCAGTGTTTCAGCCTTCGTGTTCTTATGTAAACACACCCACGTACGTCAAGTGATGACCCTGTTAGACATGACAAAAACAATTTTAAATATTTATTTACAGTGAAAAGCCAAACAAAAATATTTTTTCTGCTTCGACACCTTTTATCCGTGACTCATAGTATATTTGCACGGTATATGATGTGATGTAACTGAATTAATAAGTTGCTTTCATGCATGAATTCCATATAAAATATAAAATTCCAGGGTTCAAAATGTTCTACTTTTGGAATACATTTTCTCTAGCGATGAAAAGTAGATACTTTTCAACAACGTGGAAGATCGCAGGACAAACAAAATAAACGATCATTAACCATATTAAAGGTAAAAACTTCATTAAAAGTATCTGACGCTGAATAAATTGTTTGACTTTTAAAGGCGTTTCCTCTTATGAGCTCTTTTTGAAGAACAAAATGATTAAGAATACTGAACTTAGTAATCAGTTAAAAGCTTCAGGAATTATATACAAGAAAGGGTTTAATATTACATCAAGACAACTTAAGTATGTCTCTTTGTGAAATTTTCTGGGTAAAGCTTTACTCGTTTACCGTATTCAGCAGATTGTTTTTTTTTCATTTACTCTGTTTTCTCTTTATAAAAAAATATTAGTTACCTGGAAGAAAGATGAATTTGTTCGGAAGTATGTAGTTTTGAAACTTTCTGAAATATTCTAAAAGATAATGGAATAAAATGATAAATGCGGTATTTATTTAAATCAATATCAAAATAAAATGTCTTTTATTTTTACATAATAAACCAAGCTAACTAAATAACAAAACAATTATTGTACTTGCATTTGATTCTCCCGCTTGAATCTCTAGACGGAGAAATTTTACATATATATTATTATAACAAAACGTATTCGAACTGACTTGTGCATGTGTGTGTCTGGAATTTATTCTCGTCGTAGCATCTGAAGCGTTTGTAGCTTATTAAAAATGAAAGAAAAGCAGTTAAAACAGACCATTTTCCCATCACGGGGCTTTTATCAGTTGTATTTAGAAGATATATTCTGCAGATAAATGACGCACCTTATGAAGGTGAAATATCTTGTTAACTCTTCGATCAAACAGACTTCGTCGTAAATATCGCCAGACTTTGGACACACACACACACACACACACACACACACACACACACACACACACACACACACACAAACAGTAACTCCATTTGTCTGACGAGTTTACGTGTTAATATCACGATACATCCATGTCTGTTAAAACCGTCCCTGCTTATCTTTAAACAAGATAACGATGATAAAGAAGTTACACTTAAATTTATTCATCTTGTCTGTACATAAGTATGAATACGTTTATATCAACAAGATGGTCACTAATGGCGTGGATTTTATATGTAAGAAATATCTTTTAAAAAATTATTTCATTAATTTGATTAAGAACGAACAGGCATTCGAGTTCTTAAAGAAAGAAATATGGGCATCCCATACGTAATGATAGATATCTACTAGCATTAGACTGAAAGAGAATATATCTCTTCGAAAAGATCTAAGTAACAATATATACTAAAACGTCTATAGACAGTTTTAAAAAGTAAATTATGTCGACACAGTATGATTCGAATAACATAATAATTGGACATTCCTAAAAATGGACATAAAATTTTTATACATCCTGTAGAAGCCAATCGAAAGGGTTTCAGAGTAAGAGGCACACTTTATGGGGACATGTGGGAAAGATAACGGTTAACCCTAGACTTGGACAGGTCAAGTGATTAGAGAAGCATCGTCTTGGAAATTGGTTTCGCAAAGCAAAGATTCATAGGAAGAAGCTGCTCGAGTGGAACTTTCATCTCATCAATAATAGACAAAGAGAATAGGGGGGTTAGCTACAATATACGTAGAATGGTGTGTGTCTTAGCCGTGAAGGCAAAAATGGGTAGAACTAAGGAATGCAATTCATTTGAACACTTTCCATGAAAATATCGATAAAGCAGCGAGAAGATTGCAATGTTTCGTTCCTGGGAATGATTTGTAAGGTGGAAAATAATTCATCACCCAAAAGGGCGCAGAAACGTTTTTGTACAATTGTATAATACACTAAATGTTTCATCTGTAACTGAATTGTCACCATTCTACAACCGACACCCATTGCTGCAAAGTTTAAGGTTTTATGATGATAATGCGTATTAAATATTGTGTAAACAAACATACTACTAGACAGCTTCACTCTACAATTTGTTTCGATTCCCATCTACGTCTGTGTAAACAAAAAACTAGGAAAAGCCTGATGTAAGTTGAATTAAAGAAGGGGCGATTAAATATCACCAATGTGAGAAAAGAAAACACAAATCCTGTTTTCAATATTTTAGGTTCTTTATAGATTCACATCTGGCACTCTCTGGGGAATAATCAATGTTACTTCCGTCTTCTCTCATGACTGATTAATTGACCAAATCTTGCCTTTGGCTAGCAATACCCAGATCTGTCTGAAACTGTCTCTACATTTCGACAGACAGCTGGTTTCTACTGATTTACTGTACATCACGACGAGCAGTTTTTGACTCTAGTCTCTCTGAACACTCTATCACGGTCCCTTAAAAGAATAACACCTGTGACTATATAAGCTCACGAGGGGAATTCTCTAACTTTCGACCGAGTGGTAATTGATCCTGATACTTTTCAATCATTTACTTTCCTATTTTTGACATTGAGTGGTTGCAATGAAATCTTCACAGTTCAATCTTACTACCAGTCATAATACACCAGTCACTTCAGGCCTTTTCAGTGGTCAAGTTTGCTTTCCTTTGTTTTTTAATAGGGTATTAGTAGTAGCAGCATCATGAGTAGCAGCGGTATTTGTTACCCCCCCTTGGTATATTTTACTACATTATAAAGTCAGTTTAGAAACAAGTAACAAACTTTTACCAAACAGTTTTGGTACACTTTAAATATTTACTATAGAGGTCAGCGTTAGAAAATTTTTCTATGTGAAAGTGGACAATGACGCAGAAAAAGTTTGGAAAGCCCTGGTTTAATGTAGACAGCCGACGTCTATTCTGACAGTTATTTTCACATGTGAGGTGGGCGAAAACTTCTCCACATCTTGAGCCATCTGGAGTTTATAGATCCATTGTGATGAATTAGTAAAACACCAGATGTGGTGAAAAATATCTATTTTATTTTTGGAAACCATGAATTTTATAAGAACAATGATTTTTAAAAAATCTTTAGAAGTTCGTTATTGTTATTTATTATTATTAATAATTATTTTTAATAAGTTCAGTTATGACTGGATAAAATATTTTTTTCTGCATATTCGATATTTCAATCGAAAATATACTCAAATTCTTTTTTTACTAGTGTTCAACCACTCAAGGTAGAGAGTTATTGAATTAGGTCTATGATACGAATGTCAGAGTAGAAAATAGGGATTTAAAAATATATAGATATGGAAGCTATGGAAGAAAATGCTAAGATTGTAGCGTTTTGGGAAGTATGTACTTGGGTGACTGTTTTAGAAAAGCAGCACTTCTTGGGAACAAACGTTCTCAGAGGAAGTAAATATAGTACGAATCTTTTGTTACAGCATGGCGGATCTTAACTGTAAAATTCCGAATTGGTGAAACTTGCTTTGTGCTTAGTAATTAATCTGTAGATTTTGTGAATCTTGTAGATCTTGTGTATTCATTTAGGCTGACTTGACTTCATTGCAAACAAAGAATCACTCAAATTATTTATTTGTAAATAACATTTAAATTTAATAAAATGCTAATGAGATCGTTATGGAAATAGTTTCATAAATATTGAAGTAAATTCCTCTCTTGGATTCAGAATTTTTACTTTTCCCTTGCTTAATTATGAAAGCATATAACAATCTGTACCTTTTTTCTCTATTTGTTCGAAACATCTTAATTGGTATTATGTCGAGAATATTCTGTATGTAATCTGTATATAATGTATATAATTACTTCTAATTTTTAGGACTTACGCCCACATCACGTTGCAACACCAATTCTTGTACGATCACCAATGTTAAGCAATGTCAAACAGGGTCAGTACCTAGATGGGTAACCGCTTGGGAATACTGTAGGCTTGGATGTACGAGTGGTGTAATGGATAACGGCTCGGAATTGTTAATCGGAGAACCGAATTTCGGTTCCTTTTGGCTTCGTTATATTCATTTACTCTCAAACACCCTTTACTTTCATTTACTCTCAAACACCCTTTACTTTCATTTACTCTCAAACACCCTTTACTTCTCCACCAGCTATGGGTCAAATAGTAAGACTTACATTACTAAAACAATTATTATCTCCCCCAAAATAAAATAGAATTGTTTATAAAACATTTAGATTTCGGCATTAAATAACGCATAGCGGTTGATATGCTGCTAAACAAAACCAATTTCTAATTAAAACATTACTCTTTTAAGTTGAAAACACGATGGAAATAATTTTATTTACAATTTCCAGGTCCGATCCTTGTCCTAAAATCCAATGGAATCCTAGAAGAGTATGTTGGTCGGATCGAGAACTTTTCAGTACCCCTTCCTGAACCAATCTTCTGCCATTCAAGTTCAAATTGAATATCAATATAATTTAACTAATATCTGAGTTCCACAGCTGAACTTATGATCTCCATTCCAATGTTCTTACCATTGAACTTTATAACTTTATAACTTCCCATCAGATTTACTCACGCTTTAGTGTTTGTTCTGCTTCCACTCAGGCACGTCTTTTATATTTTGAATAACTGAATGTGTATTGAACTAGAAATTGAAAATTCACATGTCTCAAGTACTGTGTGAATTCTATATATTCTCTCTCTGTCACACACACACACACACACACACACACACACACACACACACACAGAGGAAGAGAGGGAGACAGAAAGAGAGAGAGGAAGATAGAGGTTTGCGATGTTAGGGTTAATTTTCTAATTCGTACCTCCATACCTTTTGGGAATCTATGTTTTAGGTGTGTGCAAATGTTATCTGTGATTCTTGTTCTTTTCTTTATAAACTAGAGATTTAAAAATACACAATCAAGAATCTTTTTTCTTTCTTTTTTTTGTAGATAAAAAATACAAAACAAACAAAAAGACTGGGAACCTTTGTACACACCCAATTGCGCTGAATCGGCCACTGTTTTTCTAGATCACCCATTCTTTTAATTGCCTTCATATAAGACTCATGGAAATGCTGAAACCTACATAATATTGGGATAAAAACTGTCACACACACACACACACACACACACACACACACACACACACACACACACACACACGCGCACACATCTTAATTGCTTCTTATATCTTATTAGGCTCTCTTCCTTTTACTTTTTCTCAGTTTTTGTGAAATCATTTCCATCCTCAATTCTATATTTTTCGTTAATTTCAATTTAACACTTTCGATTTATACATTATAAAGAAAATAATTTTCTATTTTGAGGTTAATATTAAACATCGAAATATTATCAAAAGCTAATTGTCTGATGTTAATGAAATCAAAAACACTAATTAATTGCAACAACAATATATATATATATATATATATATATATATATATATATATATATATATATATAGGTATAATGTTAGGTAAATGAAATAACTAGATATTAGCAACCGTATACGCGTATATATGGAGAGCGGGCGAGGGAGTGAAGAAAGTAGATACATAAAAGAATAATTAAGTATACATATTTGAATATTAAGAATATTTTATTTATAAGAAGAGGCGTGTTGAAAAGATTAAATTCCCTCTTATGAAAAGATAAATTCAAATGCATATTGATTGTCTATGTTTAGGTGGAATTAGGAAAGAGAGGGAGAGGAAAAGAGAAAGAGAGAGTGACAAGAGTATCATACTGATTTGGTAAGGTAAGGAGTGCAAATGTACTGATTAGGTGATATGAAAGGTGATAGAGGTAGATTTATAGATTAAGGGAGAGATAGAAAGAGGAGGTAGTGCGAAAGAAAGAGAGTTGAAATAGCGAGAGAAGCGAAGTGTCGAGTCGAGAGCGAGAGGTGTCAAAATAAATAGAAGGATCGAGATAAAGGTGGAGACACAATATTCGAGAAAGTAAGAAGGGTTGAGAAAGAGGGAGACGGAGAGGCAGAGAGTGGGTTAAGATAGAAAGAGCGAGAGAAGAGAAGAGATGGATTTATTAATCCGAAAGATTTGTATCCCTTTTTAAACGTTATTATTAGTGGATACTCGTGTTTACGTGGGCGTTCTGTTTATGTATAAACAGTATATTTATTTATATTTACTTACCGGCCTGAAATTTCGAGAAAGAGCGAAAATTTGTCTTTAAAAATATTTCTCAAAATTTAAGACCAGTAATGGAATATAAATAAATATACTGTTTAATATACAGTAGCCTAAGAAAAGTTTTTAGCCAGAAGAAATAAATTAGTTCCAATTTCAAAATTTAATTACATAATCCCTATTCAATATAAACAAACAGTATTTGGAACTAGTATGGATCCTATATTTGCTAGTTTCAGTGCTTGTATTCGATTTTTCATGGATTTGATCAAGTTATCAACAATTATCTGTGCCATATTTTGCCACTCCTTTAGCAATGTTTCTTTTAGGGTTACCACTGACGTGATTTTGGTTGCTCCCAAACGTGCTCTATTGGATACATGTCAGGATTTTGGGCTACACATAGCAATGACTTGATTCCTTTCGAATCCTTCCAGGCCTTTGCTACTTTGCTCGTATGACATGGAGCTCCATCTTTTTGAAAAAAAGATAGACAATTGTCAATCTTATTGGTTTCAAATAGTGGGAGTAATTCTTTTCTTTGAAAATATTTGATAGTATTTTAGACCATTCAACCACTCGTCAACAAGAATCAGCTCAGATTTCCCTCCAAGCCAGACAGCGCACCACGCCATTACTCCAATCCCTCCATGTTTCACGGTCGCCTGCAGACATTCAATGTTCCAAATCTCATTCTGATTTCTCCAAACATAAACCAATCTCGAATTAGAATATTGGAAGAATTTACTTTCATCTGACCAAATTACAGACTGCCAAAATTCATAATCCTTGCTCTCGAATTCTCTCGCTCAGTCCATACGAAGGTTTCTGTTAACCTCTGAAATCAAGGGCTTCTTTCTTGCAACTCTTCTTTGATAGCCTAGGTCTTTCAGAGTCTTTCTCACTATATATGGCGATATTTCCATGCTGTTGTCGACATCTTTGGCGCTCTGACGACAGTTTCTGTTGACTTCCCTTTTCATTCACACAGACCCGATGCTTTGTCTTCCTGAACGTTGTTCCACACGACAATGACCTTCTTCATTAAATTTCTTGACAACATTATTAACCGTTTGATGATTAACCTGGAAAAACCTAGCAATTTCTCTATTTGACTTGTCATACTGATACCATCCTTTTATTTGCCCTTGTTGAAATTCACCAGTTTTCTTAATTCCGCGAACTTTCATTGAAAAATATAAGTCAACTATCGTTCATAGACAAGAGTAGCTTGATACAAACATGGTATTCTCTGAAAAAAGAAGATACGTTATTAAACAAGCCAAAATTACTGTAATCAAGGGTGGGTAAATATAAACGGATCATCTATTCAAACACTAATGATAACGTTTAAATTATATATATATATATATATATATATATATATATATATATATATATATATATATATATAAAGGGAAGATGTTATAGTTGTTCCAACGAGAGAAAAGTGTATATATTAAAAGAAGAGAGAAACCGCAATATGTATCATGCTTTAAAAGCATGATACATATAAAAAAAAAAAACATATTACAACCAAAAACGTTTGTGGCTTCTCTCTTTTTTTATATATATATATATATATATATATATATATATATATATATATATATATTGGCAATTTGTGACTGGTAGGGATAATTCCAAGCTGGATATTAATCCAGGGAGAGCTCAATGTAAACTACAGATCATTATAATAATAAAAATAATCACGTAGAAAACCTTTGAGATTTACTTCGGTTATAATTTATTTGTTGAATATATCTATATATTCATCTCTTCAGACCGAAATATTTTAATAAAGGGAGACAATCTCCTCGGACTGATATTCTAGATTGACAGAGAGGAAGGGAAAGCATGAGAGAAGAGAAGAAAGAAGCAGAGGAAGTAGCAAAGTGACAGATGATTTAAAAAGTAAAATAGAGAGAGGTTAAAGAAAGGAAAAGGAAGAAGAAAGAGATGAAGGATTAGTAATAAGCCTAAAATACACTGACCCAGCCAAGAATTTTTTTCCTTAAAGTCTGCAGCTTTGTACATACAGCAAATTGACTGATATGGCCTGTTATTTTAGGCAGGATAAATCAACACAATTTCAAATTAGTTAGTATAATAAAAGGACCATAAATAAAAATAATAATTATAATAATGATAACAACATAAAAAAATAAATGAAGAGATTTTAAATAAACAATAAAAAACTGAGAAAGATGATGTATGGATAATAATACTTTAGAATTATAGATGATGGATGGCAAGACAATCATAGATCCAACTACATATAAAAAACGCAAAACGCGTGATACACACGCACACACACATATATATATATACTTATATATACTTATATATATATATATATATATATATATATATATATATATATATATATATATATGTGTGTGTGTGTGTGCTAGCACCCTTATGAATGAATCAACACTTCAAGTATGCATCCCCCAAAACCAACATTTTGGGGCAATTTTAAATATCTTTTTCTCTCTACACTTGAAAATCAGTTCGTTCCTTTGATTTAACAACTAGTTAGCATTTCTGTAGTTGATTATTGCAATTTTCTCTTGTATACACAGATTGCAATTCGCCCTTAAGTTGTTGAGGGTTTGAAACCGACGGATGATGCCTCCATTTGATTTGTAGTGTGAAGCCATTATCTTTAATCTTCCAGTAATGTTTAGATAAAGTAGTTTGGTGTCTCAAGGAAGCATTGGAGAAGTGACTATAAAGTTTTGGTTCCAATTTCCAATTTTGCACAAAAAAATACAGAATATTATTAACACACACAACAATCAAAAACTGAAAGCATTTTATGACGATAAAACAACAGAAAACAAGCCCTCTTGTAACTGTAGAACCAGAACGAACTGCCCAGTTGGAGGCATCTGTAATTCGGAAAATATGGAATACCAAGCTACCATTTTTCCGAAAGAATACATCAATGACAAAAAACATACATAGGGATATCCGCTGGAAATTGGAGTTTTTTATGCTTTGCAATGAATGAACTAATGGTAGTAAATGGAATATTTAGGTTGTCTGAAAATTTTGTGTAATTTTCACTTTCTTCAGTTCTTTTTGCGAATTGGTCAATTCTTTACCTCTTTACCATGATGAAAACCTTGCACGAATATCAATTACAGAATGTTCTGTTTGTATTTTTAGGCTAAAAATAACTACTGATAAAATTATCGAAAGATTCTAGATCATTCCACTTGAATAATCTAGAGTATTAAAGCAATTTAAAAGTTTTCAAATCTGAATTTTGTATTGTACGAATACCTTTTTTACCCATTAGAATGGATAAATGGGATTTATTTTTATGAAATCAAATTTTTTTTCTGTTTTCTATGCATATTTAGTTACTATACATGTGTGTACGGTTAGTTATATGAAAAGTATGTTTATTTATTAGTTGGAAATAGAATAAATTAAAAATATTTGTATGTGTACGAGTATTTGTTTTCCCCCACTATATATATATATATATATATATATATATATATATGAATGATAATACTGGAAAGACTGTGTTCTATAGTCTTGGGTAACAATCGGTCTAGAATAAGAAAACCTACAAATATGGGTAAATTGTAGGGCATTCTGTGCTCAGTAGTCATAGTTGGCAACCAGATTAGGAGAACGATAATTTAACACTTAATTCAAATCAGGATGTCATGTTCAATTTCGTTCTGGTGACGACGCTGGTGGCAAGCTGTATTGGCGTCTGCCTTTCCCCTGGATATCATCAGTAGCATGGAGAGGGGAGGCATGTTGCATGGGCAACTGCCGATCTCTCATAAAAATTGACTGCATTTTGAGAGGCCATAACTCATCGAACACAGACAATATCTCTCAACACCGACGGATAGCATGCCAAATATGACTAAGTGGATAATCTATAAACGACACGTTTCGCTGAACGTCAGTTGCTTTCGGCTTTTCAGGTTAGAATGAAAGACAAATTTGTGGGGAAAATGCATTTGGATAAGAGAAGCTATGAATTAAATTACTTTATCATATCAATAATACGAAAAAGTAGATGAAAAATAGAGATCTACTCGGATTAAGCTGGTTTAAAATCCAGCAATCTAATGTTTAAAATGATTTTTTAAAACTGAAAAATCTTTCTTGAAACTTTTACTTTAGTTTTAATTTCAAGCTAATAGATTAAATTTAATATTTCCAATATTTAAATTTAACATTTACTGTATTTCAAAATTAACTCGACTGAAAGGAGTCTTCGTTCCGAAATCAAATCACTAAACATGTGCGTGTGTATGTGAGAGAGAGAGAGATAGATAGAGAGAGAGAGTTTATATATATATATATATATATATATATATATATATATATAGAGAGAGAGAGAGAGAGAGAGAGAGAGAGAGAATGAAAATGATATATAAATGCGTATATACCAAAACAATGTTAGGAACATTAATGACAATGTGGTAAAGAAAAAGAAAAAGAAAAAAAATTCTAATTTGAAAATTTCTGCAACCCCTAACCTTTGTGAGCATGTGTAGTTACATGAGCTTTTGGCTATGGTACCTAGACTTCAAGAATTTAAGCGCAGTATGGCGTCGAGATTCTCATCAATTTACAGTTGAGCTGGCTAGATGTAGCCATAAGTTCTATACTAAAAGTTTCTTGTCTGGCACTTCTCGCTTGTGAACCCCACTTCCGGCTCCGTGATTTTCAGCCAACTTTAATCTCCAAAAATATAAATACAGTGTTAATCGCAATCTACTGTCCTCCTGATTACTCTTTTCTCTTTCTACTGAATAATAATGTTAATTCTTCCACACCCTGTAACCCCTAGCGTGTTAGTGGCTGTACTGCTTTGCTTAGGGTGGTACCAATTAAAAAAATCACATTAGTCTGATTAAGTGCGAAAAAATGTTACACTTTTTCATTAAATTTCCTTATCTATATATATATATATATATATATATATATATATATATATATATATATATATATATAGATACAGACACACAAGAGAGAGAGAGAGAGACGGGGGAGAGGGATCTGAGAAGAAAATGCAGAATCAAATTGAAGAGGCGAAAAGTGCTAGCAAAATCGGCCATATCTGATTTGTTTTTGTTTTGCATTTGGTGGTTAACATTCAACTCATGAAAAGTTTTCCTTTAAACTCACAAATGACTTGTCTAACCTGAAATACGAGTCGTTTTGAGATACAAATATTTTTTTATCGTGTTATTGTCATTTTTTATAATACGCATCTATGATTTTTCTTTCTTAGTTGATCTTGCAAAAATGTGTGTTTTTTTGCGTGCACGACTTTCACACCCTTTCGAACTTTAGATTTAGTCTCTTCACCTTTCCAGTAAAACACACAATGTCCATATAAAGTATGTGCAAATTTACCAGTGCCAGTAGGACGCAGGAAATGTTTTCATCCATACTCAGTATATATTTAATTAGATATGATTAAATAATGAAGAAGTAGGAAAACGTTTATAAATTTAAAATGTTTAGCTAATTATTTAGCATCATAAAAAATTTCGAATATTAATAATAATGAGGAGTTATTCAAAAAAAATTTTTTTTCAACTGTTTTACCCTATTTACTTTGACATTCACGACGTTTCGACCGATGTACACTCTGGCCTTCTTCAACGATGGAGGGGGGTGATTGTTCTAATTTCACGTACCACGCCTCAGTTTTAGTTAATTAGTCGTGATAATTCTCTAAGGTTTTATTTTCTTAGTGCGGCCAGGTATTGGACTTGGGTTGTCATTTCTTTTTTTTGAAAGATCAACCAACGCTTTTATCCACGTAGTTTTATAAGTTTCCAAATTCACTCACTAGCATTCCATGGGCCAGTAGATAAAAGCGTTGGTTGATTGTTTCAAAAATGACTTCAATCCCTTGCCTCAGCAGAAAAGACAGAGGTTATCAATTAACTAAAACTGAGATATCCAAAGGAATCGTACTTGGAATAAGAACAATGAACCGGTGACTTAAATTCGGTTCGAAATTCCAGCAAATATCATCGGAAAATGGCCGTAAACGTCGTCAATGGGACAGTAAAGATGAGGACAACAGTAAATAGTGTAAATAGATAAGTTATTGGAAATTGGAAATAGTTTGTTTTGCTTTGTTTTACGGCATATCAACACCTCAATGAATTCTTTAATGCAGACAAGATTTTTATTGCTAGTAGTTTTTTTTTTTCAAAAATGTTTTCCTGGTAATGTTTTTGTTTTTTTCAAAAATGTGTTGCTTGCAATAATGTATTGCTGGTAATAATTTTTCTTCAAAAATTTATTTCTGGTAATAATTTTTTACAAAGTGTATCTGGTATAAAACTGTTACACTTACATAGTGTTTTGACCCCAGTTTGGGAGTTAACTATTTACCCATAGCTGAGACCCTAGCAGTTGCTACCACCCCGGGTCAGGGTGAACCTGGGAACAGCAGCAATTAAGAGGTGGTTCCACGCTCCTCAAATCCTCCTGATAAGAGGCCTTGCTGTCTTACTCAGGACGCGGATGTAGTTTATCGTCTTACTCAGGACGCGGATGTAGTTTATCGTCTTACCCAGGACGAAATTGTAAATAGATAAAGTATTGTAAATGATGACATGGGGTATTTACAATACATCATCTCAGATATATAAATTCTGAGAATATGTCGCAGAAGCTAAATAAATAGTGAAATGTGTGTGTGATTTTTAATCATTTCACCTCAAGCAAGGTAAGAAAGCCACTAGAACATAGGGGATTACTGAGTATGAAAGAATATCAAAAAGAATATTTATTTTTTATTGGGTTAAAAAGTGTGCTCAGACAATTTGACCTCTTAAATAATTTTTAGACATCAGAGAAAACTGAGTACACTTGAACCTAAGTAAATTATTAAGGATGGTTTAAAAAAAACACCTTATCCCTATTTACATTTCCAAGATAGACTTCCAACCACCTTTGTCACCGTATATCAATCTAAAACTATTGCTCAAAAATTGTATTAAAATAAAAGAAACCTAATTCTTTTGCAAACTAGAGATGTGACCTGATGAACCAGGAAACATATTTTCTGGGGAAATAAATTATAGTTATGGTTAACTTAAGGTTGTCTATTTCTTAATTATTTAATTAATATTTGCTCTGGTTTTACATTGAGCTCTCTGGATCACATCCTCTTTGGAATTATCTACACGGACTAGCAAACCCTTCATTACCTTACTTTATATATATATATATATAAAGAAATATAGTCTTAAGGTGTGCTATATTTATGGGATAAAGTGCTCAATATCAGAGATAGAGCGTGTGTAAATATAAAGTGAACATAAAGTCAACATATGCAGGCGACAGCATATGTGGCATGACGATATGCAATCATGAAACAGATGTCGCCCTACGTGTTGACTTTATGTTCATTTTTATATATATATATATATATATATATATATATATATATATATATATATATATATATATAAGGCAGGATGTGTGTGTGTGCAATTTTCGACGGATTTGCACCAAAATTTACATGCACATGCTCCAAGTTAGCAGAAAGGCCAAGACCGATTTTGCATTTCCCAACTCCCATCGATAGTGGAAATAATCGATTCTTTCATGCTTCTACGGCAGTTTTCATGTAGTTTTCGGCCATTTTCTACTGGCCAGAGTGAGAGCCTATAGCTGGCTGCCACGAATAAGCAGGAAGATTCTATTGGCCAGCGTGAGAGCCAACAGCTGACTGACACAAATATTAACTAGCATGCTAGCATGCAAAAAAAATCGATAGCTGTATTCGTCACAAGTGGGAAGAATTTAAATCTGCATGGCACTTTACTCCAATTAACTCATTCGCTTGCTTAAACTCAACGTTGATTCTGATTATGCAGAACTGGGTTGGGTGTGAAAAAGTATTTGTTGTTAACATTCTTTTTTCATTCGGTTTGGCCAGTTACGAGTCCTTTTTTAAAGCTGATCGTTTTGTGTTCATTTTGTTTAGTTCTTTTTTCGTAACAGATTTAATGTTTAGTATAGAGCTTAGAAAAAATCCGCAGTGTGAGAAGTAAGGCATGTAGCAGCATCAGCACGGAAAAAGGCACTCCTTTAAAGGCAAGGAAGGGCAAAAATATCTTATTTAATTATTACCAACAATACCGGACCACATGTAAAAATAATGTTGTCTATCAATTCTCATACCCATCTTGAAGATTGCATCTCCAACATTAACAATAAAAACATCATTAAATACTTACACATGCAATACACTCTCTCACAGATTGACCTGTCACCTGTCGAAACATATCGTAATCCTTGTACACATCGGCCAGCACACCATGAACGACCAGAATACCACTATGAACATAAGAAAAATATTAGTGGATAATACTAAAATATTCTAAAGCACCCAAATGCAAGAAAAGATTAAAAATTTAGAAGTTATTACTATTAAAGAGGCTACATTAAATAAAGTAAATCATTAACCATAGGAGACGGTATCTTGAAGTGCATATGATATAATTAATATATTATACTGGCATAAGGAAAACACAAATAAATAAATTAAATAATAATAAAATAAAATGAATAAATAAATCACATTTTATTTATGCGGCTTCGTTTCCAATAACCATTACTCATGATGTCACATTAGTCTATTTCAAATGTCCAGCTTCCCAAAGAATATCAGGATATAGACGAAGAAATTATAACTAGTTCATACATTGGTTCTTCATAATGACTACGACCTGACAAAAATAGTTTTTTTTCCTATTTCAGTAACATATCTAACGGTTGGTAGAACAAGGATTAGGAGATATAATAAAAGGACAAACTTTACTAAGGTGTAGAAATGACAGTAAGTTGTAGATAGACATGATTTCTCAGGTGCTGAAGAGAAACGATACATCGAAAAAGAAAAACACTTTTTCGATATTTTTTGCCTCTTAATTTACGCTTTTTGACTTAATTTATGTATAAAATAACAAGTTTAAATAAAGTTACAATATGAATCACTATTTGTTGAAATCAAAATAAAAGCTATTTTTCTATTGTGCTAGTATATTTCAAGGTACATCCGAGGGTTTTTTTTAAAGAATTTTCATAAACATTTTATAATTTTTTAATCTCTTAAAATTTTCTAATGCGATTTAAATGAACTCTTCATCCCACTTTGATTTTAAACACTCATACCGATAACAGAAATAAATTTTGATTTCATGAATTCTCTTGTTAAAAATCTCATTATTTTAAAGAGAACAGATAATATGCAAAAAATGTTGCTGACTTTGTAAGACGAGTTGATTTTAATACAAATGAATGCATTAATATTTTCATCATGATTTTTTAAATTAGATGTTCCGTTGGTTTGCCAAAATCCCCCATTTATTTATATGGTTGGGTACAACGATATAATTATAATGTTTATATTTATTATGGTTGATCTGTTTACTTATTTTACTGTTACTGGAAAGCGTTTTGTGAAAATTTAATTTCAAAACATCTGTCAATAAAATCGACTTTTCCTGCTTATAGTCTTATGTAGTCATATGTCTTATTTTTATCACTTATTATAAAGGATAAACTTGAAAAATATCTTATATAATAAGTTATATTTATAAAACTAATAAAAATCTATAACTTTTCTTTTTCATGCAGTCACTAGACTTTGACGAGTAGTCAAATATGTATTTTTTAAAAAATTCACTTTTTGAAAATTTTATGAAAAAGCATGGTTAAAAATAATATCCATCATAAAATGAAATTTATATTGCATCTTCGACCACTTACCGATCACAATATAAACACAGGCAAAAGAGGGCTCGATGTTAGTCCTCTCTATAAATTCGCTAGAAAGCGAGACAAGCTTGCCAACACCAAAGAACTAATCAAGACGATAGCCTACTACAAAGAAGGAGGGGTCCAACGTACCGCCATCTGTCTCACAAAGAAGGATACATGTTTGTATTTATATACAAAAGAAAATAATCTAAAACAAGGCTCGCTAAGCGTTCACTTATGTTGAATGTTAAAACTCAACATTCCGAGTCAATCTTAACGCTTTAAATATGGCTCTTCATTTATTATTCTTTGAAAAGAGCTGAAATTTATTGAAATCATTATAGTCTTAGTGTTTTTATATCCATATCTTTAACATAAAGAAAAGAGTTTCTGTTAAAATGTTTGATCAAACCTGCACATTCTTTTTACTTTGTGTCAAATTTTGATGCTAAGCGGGAATCAATATAAATTTCACCAAATATTTTGTGGTGATTTCGGAAGTATTTTTATGAAGGAAAAACAGGTTATAACGCTGAGTAACACTGCTAGAAGGATAAAAATACACACAGATTGCCGACCAAGTAAAAAGGCATAAAAATTCATAAATCCAAGAAAAATATAATACTATAAAGATGTACAGGAAATATGATCAGTTTAACTTGAAAGATAAACTTTTACTTATATGTACTATTAATTTCAGTCGTTATTTATGATGTGGTGAATTGTGATATAAAATTGAATTGAACCTGTTATACTTGTATTTCCAGTCACACACACACGCACACAGTTTATATGTGCATTTATATGTCTATATTTTTCTATCAAAATAACACTATCATCTAAAGTATAGATTAGAAAGGTGAGACATTTCATGGACATTTTATTTTCTCTCTCACTTTGAATTAAAAATTCAAATGTAAAAATAAAATAGTTTTTACAAAAGGATCAATACAATTTTATAACAATTTATCCAAATTAAAATTGATTTAATTCTTTACATGAATTAGATTTGATAAATTATCATGTTGATTACCATGTCAGTTCTTTTTAAAAAATCATATCACCCTATGCAAGGCAGTAAAGCCATTAGGGTACAACGGGTTACTGAGTGTGAAAGAATAAGAAAAAAAGCGAAACATTATTTAAAAGTAAGAACAATAGAAGAGTAATCAAGAAGACGGTAGATACTGATTAACCTTGCATTTAAATTTTTAAAGATAAAACTTAACTAGAAACAATAGAAGTGAGTTCCACAATCGAGAAGTGATAGAAAAGAAACTGTTAATATATAACTTATGGTTACGTCTTGCCAATTCAACTGTGAATTAATGAGACCTTACCGCCAATCTAGTACGCCACTTAAATTCATACCATACCAAAGAGTTCATCCTCAGATAGTATTCATATAAAATACAAATACAAATTTTATTGTAACCTAATTATATACAATAATGGATCATATGTAATATAGGTGAACAATTCAACTAGAAACATTGAAAATAAATACAATGTATCTAAATACGTGTATAAATGTAGGTAGAAAATAAGCAAATGTTGATAAGATAGCAAAGGTCACAAAGCACTACCCGGGGCCTACATCAGTCGTGGGATTCAGGGCAGTACGTAACGGCTCTGTATCTCTGTATATCACGCTTTGTGCTTTGGATATCATTTGTGATAAGACATTAATTTTGTTATTGTGTTTTTGCCTAAGAAAAATCATTTTTTAAAATACTTGTGTTCTAATATACAAATTTTTCAATATAATGTCTTTCGTAGAAAGACAATTTCTGATTATATCATTCGTAAAAAGCTTTGTTCTTATTAGGACTTGCATAAAGAGGACTTTTCCAATTTAACTTTGGTAAAAAGTCTATTGGTTGTGTTTTTCGTAAAACGGACAATGTCTCTCGAAAAAGGAAATTTTCGTTTTGTCTTTCGTAAAAAGGATATTTTCCATAATGTCTTTCTAAAACGGATATTTGGTATCATGTCTTTCGTAAAAGAATATTTTCCAAATTGTCTTTCGCAAAAAGGTTATTGCTTATGTCTTACAAAAAAAGCTATGGCTTTTTTTTCACAAAATGGGCATTATTCTTTATGTCTCTCGTAAAACGATATTTTCCTTTATGTCTTTCAGAAAAAAGACTTTTTACTTTATTAAGTAAAAAGCTTATCTTTTATTATCTCTGTCGTGAAACAAACATTTTTCATCATGTCTTGAATTTTCCCTTATAACTTCAGCAAATTCGTTTATGTCTTCGGCATAAAAGCTATTGATTTATTTTCCTTTCGCAAAAAGGATATTTTTCATTACGTATCACGTAAAAGGGAATTTATCATTTTGACTTTCATAAAAAAGGCGATTTTTCTTTATGACTTTCGTAAAAATTTTTCACTATGTATTTCATAAAAATGATATTTTCCTGTATGCCTTTCGAAAAAAATCCATCTTGTCTTAGTAAAAAGGCAATTTTTAATATCTTCCGTAAAAAAGACATAATGACTTTCGCAAAAAGTACATTTTCCATTATCTCTTTTGTAAAACGAACATTTTACATTAAATATTTTGAAAAGGGCATACTGCTTTTTTATTCTTACGTAAAAAGGACATTTTTCATTATCAATTTCTTAAAATGAATATTTACCATTGTGTCTTAAACAGGCCATTGTCCGTTATACCTTTCGAAAAAAGTTCATTTTCTCTTATGTCTATTGAAAAAAGCCACTGTTTATTTTTTTCTTCATAAAAATGACATTTTTCATTGTTCCCCACGAAATTTTGTCTTTTTCAGAAAAACATTTTCAATAAAAAGGACATTTTTTCCTTTAGTCTTTCATAAAAAGGACATTTTCCAACATGTCTTTTGTAAGAATGTCATTTTCATTTCATTAAAACGCCATTTTCCGTTGTTTCATCAAAAGTATATTTTTCATTATGTCTTTGGAAAAAATACAATCGATTAATTTTTCTTTTGTATAAAGGATATGTTAGAAGTTCATTTACACTTTACATGTTTTACATAAAAAGGATATTTTAAGCATGTCTTTCGTAAATAAACAACATTTTCTATCTAAAAAACCTAAAATGTTGTTTAAATGTCTTCCATAAAAAGGACATTTTATGTTACATCTCTCTAAATAGGACACTTTGTTTACTGTCTTTCATCAACAGGACATTTTCCATTATTTGTTTCTAAAAAAGGACATGTTAGATCTTGTAAAAATAATTTTCCATTCTTAATCATATCTTTCAAAAAAAGGATCCCCCCCATAACTTCACAAAAAGGACTTTTTCCCTTACCTGTTTTGTAAAAACAATTTTACATTATGCCTTTCGAAAAAAAGGTACTACTTATTTTTCTATTACATAAAAAAAACATTTTTAAGGACATTTTTCCATTGTCTTTCACAAAAAGGATATTTTCCATTATGTTTTTATTAAAGGGACATTTTCAAGAATGTCTTTGTAACAAGGTCATTTTTCTTCCTGTATTTTTCCGTTGTCGTTCGTCAAAAGTACATTTTACATTATGCCTTTTGAAAAATGGTTATTTTCTCTTATGTCTCTCGAAAAGGACATTTTTTATTGTCTTTTGAAAAAAGCATATTTTAAATTAGGCCTTTAGAAAAATATATTTTACATTATGTCTTTCGTAAAAAGACCAGTTTCGATTTTGTCTTTCGTAAAAAGACCATTTTCGATTTTGCTTTTCGTAAAAAGACAATTGTCAATTTTGTATTTCGTAAAACGACTATTTTCATTTCGTAAAAAAGTACATTCTTATTAACGTCTTTCGATAAAAAGAAATCATCACTTATGTCCTTAGTACATTTTTATTATATATTTCGTAAAAAGTACATTTTACATTATGTCTTTCGGAAAAAGTCTACTGCTTATTTCTTTCTTGCGCAGTTTTCATTATCTCTTTCGTAGAACGGACTTTTTTATCATGTCTTTCAATAAACGCATGTTCTTTATGTCGTTAGTAAAATGTACAGTTCCCATTATGTTTTTAGAAAAAAGCCTATTATCTTTTATTCATAAAAAGGGTTTTTCAAAAGGGTCTATCAAATAAGGCCATTTTCCATAAAAAGGGCATTTTCAGTTATATCTTTCGAAAAATAGACATTCATTTTCCATGATGACTTTCATAAAAAGAACATTTTTCATCAAAGAGGATATTTATCATTTTCCCTTAAGTTTTTATAAAGGGTATGTTTTCAAGTGTGTTTTTCATAAAAATATCATTTTTCTTCACGTATTTCTTAAAAAAGCCATTTTCATTTATCTGTGAAAAAAAAAGGCTATTGATTATTTTTCTTTCGTAAAATAGTATATTTTTGATTATGATTTGATAAGGGCCATTTTCCATTATGTCTTTGAAAAAAGGACACTTACTATTAAAAAGAAAAAATAAAAAAAAAACATTTTTATACTTTTATTAAAAAGGATATTTCCCAATATATCTTTAGTAAAATAGACATTTTGCCTTATGACATTCATAAAAGTCCATTTTCCTTTATGCCCTTTGTAAAAAGTACATTTTCCACTAAGTCTATTACTTCTTATGTCATACGAAAAAGGACATTTTCCATTATATGTTTTTGACAAAAAGTCATTTTCCATCATATCTTGAGTAAACATTATGTTTTACGAATATTATGTTTTACGAACATTATGTTTTACGAAAAAAAAAAGGCTATTGATTATTTTTCTATCCTGAAAATGACATTTTCCATGACATCTTTTGTAAAAAGGACATTTTCATTTATGTTTCTAGAAAAAGGATATTTTCTATTTTGTTATTTTTAAAAAGACATATTCCATTATTTCCTAAAAACGAAATTGTTATTAGAAACACGCCATCACATTACTTTCGTTTCGGATGTAAAATTTTTAGCTCCAGAGTAACTTCCCTTGGAACATGGTTGTTGATATGAAACTTGAAAAAGAAATAAAATTATTTCCGTTTATCCTGTTCATCATTCAATAAAGAAATCAATGACGAATATCTAGAGCAGACAAGAATTCAGTTTCTAATAGTTTCATAAAGAATTAAGAACATAATACTGGACGTGTTTATTAATTATTTAGTGAAAAACATTCTTGAAATTCTAAATTCACCTAATAAATTTTATGCAATGAATGTATTCATATTTATTTTTATAAAACTGTCAGCATAACAAACACACACAAACGCTTGCGCGCGTACACGCACACGAATATGCACACAAACAGCTTTCGATTTACATTTGTTAGCTCCAGAATAACCTCCCTTGCAACATGGATTATTTGTTGATATGAAACTTGAAAAGGAAATAAAATCATTTTATAACAAGCGCATTTCTTCAAACAATAAAAAATTAATGGCGAGGATTTGCTATTGATTTTCTTTCATGATGTTTGTATATATATATATGATTTTTTCTGGCGCTTAAAATCTATGATTAAAACAAAAGAATAATAATATTGAGGATGTTTATTAATTAGTTAATGTAATGACAAAAAATTCTTGAAATTCTACGTATAGCTTTATGAATATTCTTTTCATTCTCAGGTAAATATTTGAAGTGTAAACATCGAATTTATAATGTAAAAGGACGTTGTTCTGAATTTCTAACAGGCGAGGTAGTATTTTTTGTATCTCTTTTTTATGCGCAATTAAATAATTTAGGCATGTTCACTTTTTCGCTAAAAAACAACATAGCATGATGAAAAAAAGACCCAGATTTTAATAAAAACAGTTTTATCGTCAAAATATTTATGTTATTATTAAGAAGAAAGACCAAAATGTTTTTTAATTATTTAAAATTTAAAAAAAAATCTTTCTAACACGGTCGAAATTTTGGTTAAAATTCCTGTTTTTTTACGTAAGTAATTTTTACAATGAAGCGTTTTTTTCGCCTTTTTCCGGTAAAAACCGCATTGACTTGGAAATTCTTGCAAAAATCTGTCGGATTTTAATGAAACTTTCAAAACTTATCCACAAATTAAATTATTTTTGAAAATCTTAAAAAATATTTTTTTACATATGTTACACTCCACTTACTTAATTTCATGAAATATCGAGAAATTAAATCGTATGTCCAAATTTTTTTATTAGTTAAAAGCAGGACTCCTTGGAGAATGTAAATCATTCATTATTTTCAAACTTTTGCTCGTTTTCTGAAAATCTGCTCTGAATGGTAAACGAAAAAATGTAATAAAACTATGACATTATTTAATTAGAAAATCTTTTGATTGCTTTTGTAAATATATTTAAGACATTACTGTTTTAAGAAAAAAAAATTTCGATAAATAATGAAATTTTACAAGAATTTTTTGATTTTTAAAAATTTTGATTATAATTATTTGTCATAATTTAAAAATAGTTTAAAATTTTCCCACACCGCATTATTCATTGCTTATGTTTCAAAAGGTTTTGAACATCATTCTTTCAGTTTTAAAACTTTAAAATTTAAAGTAAGTTTTACTTTTTAAATTTCTATTTCATGAAATATTTTTATTTTATGTACTTATTTTAGTGTGGGTCATAAATTATTGTGTTACCTCTATCATGGTATTTCATCTCAATTATTAAATTTTAAAATTAATCTAAGAAAATGTTAAAATATTTTAAATTTTATTACTTTTTCATAAAGCATACTTAAACGTAAGTAAAAGTCAATAAAATATTAGATAATTGCTGAAAATATGTTAATTTGTAAAAATTACTAGATAGTTAACATCCACCCCAAAGAATGCGTTCACTTAGATTTCGTAAATTTATGTGAATTCTGGTTATCCATACTCGCTGTCAACACCTCGGAGCTTATCGATAACGTCAATAAAGACATGAGAAAAAAATGACCCATCGTTAAGAAATATTTGTATATGTTGAAGCTTGAATAAGCATGGAATAATAATAATACAACACAAAATGTACGTAACAAAATGTATTGAAACAATGAAAAAAGGTACACAATATTTACAGGTAGTTTTGGTATATTCTTGGGAAGACTGTTCCTGCAGAATGGGTTGACTAAGTCGCAGTCGGGCAGAGTCTCTGGATTCGATCTCTTAATCTTCCCTCGTCTTCCGGTACCAACCCATATTTATATGGTCGGTACTCCACTTATGTAAATTAGGTGTATCATACACAACAGTATACTATTTTTTATGCTATAAGTAAGTAATATTTGTTTCAAATCAGTTTAATTTAACTTTAACTTTATTAATTGTACTTAAATAACGTGTCCCAAATAAATATTTTATTTTTGGAAGGTCTTTAAAATCGTTAATTAAATTTTATTTTAAAACTTGTTAAAATGTAAGAAATGGCCGCCAGTAAACAGATTTTTTGAAATCGATCAAATATTTCACATTCTAATCTATATCATTTCTATTTGAAATACACCAGAGTATTTTACCTACTGGAAATAGACAATATTTTAATCCTTTAGTTTTAAATTAAAGCTAAAAAGGAATCTTCAAGAATGCATTTTCATTTTTTAAAATTCATTTTAAACTTTAGGTATCGAGAATTTATACCGAATTAGTAGAGGGACCTAATTATAATAATACAGATTGATCCTTATTAAGAAATTGAAAAAAATCGACCAGAGAAAAACTTTATATTCGTTCTTTTTTACAGCCATTACGCAAAGTTTTAAAAACGGTAGCTTCAAACTCAATTCCAAATGTTTTCGTTTCATGGAAAACTAATCGATCGACGAAAATGATCAATGAACAACAGAAATGAAAGTTTGAATTTTTGAGTCTCAAGTTGATTTTAAGAAAGCTCTTAAAGAAAAATGAACTTGGAAAAAAATGCAAAAAAAAAAATGACTAAAATATATGCAACATCTTGGAATATTTTCTTACTTCTTTGTCAAAAACTCCAAAACAGTTCAAAGGAGAAAATTCTAAGATGGGTTTGAATAATCTAAAGAAATTAAATGTTATTATCTATGAAATTTGTGTTTGTGACCATTATTTCATTTTCAGAGTTGTAGAATGATTATCTTTTTACTTTGTAAAACATGGCTGCTGTTGATATGTATTTTTCGATATAAGTTCGATATAAGACAGAGTGAAATAAAATAATATTAAAAATTTTTTCGCATTATATGACAAGATATTTAAATAATTATTTGTTGTTTTTGTTTTTAATACAGGTAAACATGGGCAAAACGGAGAAAGATGTTGACATCTTCCTTTTATTATAAGATTCTGAATGTTTTTATCGTCATCTTTAATGAGCAACCATTAACCATGTGTGAGAAACTACAAAAACATATTAGACAAGGAGAGTTTAATATCTCTCCGTATATCACGCTTTGTGCTTTGGATATCATTTGTGGTATGACATTCATTTTGATTATCAAATCTGTGGAAAAAGATCAGTTTTGTAAATAAAGAGTGGTTCAGTTTAGTATATGATAATATTTTGACAGGTGTTTGAAATTTTACATGTATTTTTGGTAAGAAAGGTAATAGTTCCAGCATTTGTTATTGCACTTTTTGACGTTTGATTATAATGACACTTGGATTTTTTGTCAGTTTCTATGTCTAACATATTTGTTTATTTCATATATTTTAAAAACTTTGATTCCATTTTGTGGTAAGCAAACCTGAGAATTTAAAATTCAAGTGGTTGTGGTAAAATCTATCTGTTATAACAACATCAATAATGTTGATTAAGATGATTATGATGATTGTAAGCACTTCTGGTCCGACTAGAGGATGATGGGAGCAAGACGGTTCCAGTGGGGGTCTGAATAAACAAGTTATTAAGTTTACTACGTCTCGTGTCGTCTTTGTGTTGCTTCGACTTTTCAGTGGCCGGTCTCATATAACTTTCCGCCCAAAGACCAGTGGAACATGGTGTCAGACAGGGATTCTTTTTAAAAGAAGAAAATTATTTTCTAGAAGAACAGGACTCAATTCGAAAAAAATAAATAAATAAAAAAAGAAAAAGAAAAGAAAATAATATTCAGATTAACTATGAATTTACAAACCGGGAATTTACAAATCCGGGAAATTACAAATCCGGGAAATTACAGAAATGATCGCAGAGATTTCAGCAATTTCAAGAAGCACCAAAACTTTGGGAAGAAGATAGCTTATCAGTTATGTGCTATGCCGATACACGCTTAGGATCATTTATCTTTAAATACATGACTGACGAGGCATATTTTTTTCCCACAGTAGGTTCCCATTTTTTTCTGTGGTAGACCAGTTGCCATCCAAGGCTATAGAACCCGGTTTGTCCTGCTATTTACCCATAGGGTAATTCGTAAGTGAATGTATTGGATTTGACTGGAATTTGAACTCAATCCGAACCGCTATCCATTACGCCACTGTGCCTCCTACAAAACTTCAACTAGTATATTAATATATTGTATGGGAGGCGAAGCGGAAAATATATTCCGGGCATTTTCTTTCTGACGACGTGAAGACGCAGATGTGTACGACTCAGTTTTCGAAAAATTCAATGTCTCCTTCATGTCTAAAAGAAATATAATACATGAAGGGGTAAAATTATGTCTTAAAGTTCAATTTATGTGATTTTTAACGACTTCCGCATAAAGTCAGGCAGATGACAAGGAAAAGACAATTAAATAGTTTAAAGATACTTTATATACAACAATAACATATACATCAAAACATGAATTGAGAGAGTTGCTAAAAATATACTTAAATTACTATACCATCTAAAATGTTCAAACACTCTAAGACGCGGGCCTTGTCATTCGTAATTGGTATGGACGCAGTTCTCCGGAGTTCAGCTGAAGGTGACTGTCTCCTTCGACATCTTGGGCTGCCCTGGCTTATCGTTTGTAATTACACGCCAAATAAGATTTGACACGTAAACTGGGTTATACCATTAAAATTGATAATAGAATCTTCCAATATCAGTAGGAGAAAGGGGAGATAACTTAATGTCTTATAAATTGCCGAGAGGACCAGTGAAAACTTTTATTCGTGCATTGCCAGAATTAAGAGAAGCATGTGAGTTTCCAAAGAAAAATGACCATATCAGTCTTGTGATAAGACTATAGAATAGAGATCTATCCGAAAAATTACAATTACTGATTTGGAACTAGAAAAAGCTACGGAGATGGCTAGGAGCAGTGAGCAAATAAAATCTCAATTGGAAGAAAAATACAAGAAAAATGTAGATAAACTAAATATCCAGAGAAACTAACGAGAAAAAAGAAAACGTGGAAACAGTAACAACTGCCGTAGATGAAACAAAAAACACGATTTAAAAAAAAACAAAAAACAAACTGTCCAGCGAAAGGGAAACACTACAAGAAATGCGAACAACTGAATCATTTCGCTGTGGCCTGCAGAACTAAAACTAATACAATACAAACAATAAAATGAAAAAAAGAAATATTTCCGAGGATAGCTAACAAAAAAATATGATCTGTTGTATAAAAATTTTAAAAACAGTGGTGAAGTTTAAAATCGACATAGCCCCCAACATAAACATTATCTCAACCTAAACTTACAAAAATCTGAGAAAAAAGCCTTTATTAAAACCAGTAAATGGCACCTTCACATGTCCTGGAGGAATAGTCCAATGTACTGGAAAATTTCAGAAGGTAAGATATATGCGTAAAGGGAGAGAACTTATTATCTAGAAAACCGTCTGTAAAAATGAATGAAGTGAAACGTTTAGACAAAATGGAACAGGGAACCTATTTGACAAACTTTGATTTGCAATTATTTATTTTGTAATTTGGAAAAGTTAGAAATAAATTAATAAAGAAAATAAATTACCTTAGGAAGGTGTATATTATAACAACATCAAAATGTTGATTAAGATGATTGTAAGTACTTCCGGTCCCACTAGGGAATATTGGGAGCAAGACGGATCCAACGGGAGTTTGAATAATAAATACGTTGTTAAATTTACCACGTCTTCTGTTGTCTTTGTGTTGCTTCAGTTTTTCAGTGGCTAGTCTCATATAACTTATCTTTCAACCCCAATCCCATTCTTCGGTTGTTTCTTAATCTTATTGAAAACACTGATTATGTCTTTTCATGAAATTTCATATGGAGACATTTGATTCCATTGTATATTTTAAGTTAACATTTAAAACTCTTTAAAGAAATCGATTTAAAATGTGTCATCTGTTTTATTACCTCACAACGATTGATATTTTATATGAAAATGTCTTGAGATTCACAGTCCATTGACCATTCTGTAATGATTGCTTATCAAAGTTATTGGTCAAAGAAATGACCAAAGATGTTGAAAAAGAGAAATATTCGCCTTCATATATCTGTTTGATCGTTTAACCCATTAATGACCACCGTTTCCAAAATGGACAGTGGTCATTAATTGATATTTGCTTTTTATATACTGAAATGCATAATTAATTTTCATTTTAATCTGTGATACTATTTGTTGTTACCGCGGTAAAATAAAACCTAAGAATTTTTTCTTATCAATAGAAAGTGTTATGTGTTGAGAGACATTGAAACGAGAAGGGTTAATACCAAAAACCTGTGGGAAGAATTGAGGATTTAATTCACACATAAACGACTTGAATTGTATGTCGAGCAGTTTGAACAATAGAAAAGTGACTCAGACTTAGGGGTCAATGTTGATTGACATAGCTGCAAATGCAAGCTGTAAAGCGAAAGTTTTATTTTTCGTAAACAACGAATTTGGAGTTGATTCCCCTGGTTGAAAGTTGAGTTGAAATACAAAGAGGGGAGAATTAGTGAGAGGTAATAATATGAGAGAATGAAAGAAGGGGATTCCCCAGAATTATCGAATTCTCTTACTTCGCCAGGTTGGGTGAATGTCTATAAATAAGAATGCACGAAGCGATTTTGGCAGAAGAGACGGAGACACGACCAGAGACAGGAGAGAGGCCCACGTGATTATCTGCAGACAAAAGCCTCCAACTTCAGCCTTGTGCCAAACTTTGCCAAAGCAGCAAGCTAGACTTTGTCAAGTCAATAACTGTAATATCACTTCCGATTTAGATACGGGTGGGCTGATAATTAATTGCATGCGAACTCTGATATAAAACAATTATTATACGGGGGACTGATATAAAACAGTATTTGCTTTTGTTTATTTATTCGAGTGTTATTTTTTTTTTCTTCTTGTACGTCATCGCCCTGCTTGGACCAGCGCAACACGAAGATATCTGCGACGATTCGATCTTGGCTGATCTTATGATCAACCTTAAATCACAACGTGGAATACGGCAGGTCTCAGATCGAAGCGATCGTCATCGATCAGCCGCGGTGATGGAAGTCTTGGACAACCAGGGAGGGTGTTGTACGATTACAAATCTATACTATAATTGATTCTCTATCTGTCATGCTTTGTCTGCATCTGATTTTGCATGCGTCTATGCAATGTATATGTTTTTCCTGTGCATGAATGAATTACATGTGCCCAGGCCATTTAATGTGCGTAGAAGTACATACATATAAACACAATTTGAATTCGTTTGAAATAAGATATTGAAATAATTCATTTTCTTCCCACTCATTCTGGATAATCCCTGATCGAGGTGAGCAATAAAATCCTAAAGTTGAAGACAATATTTGTCCTAAAGATGCGTTTTGAAAGTAATTTTAAGGATTGTTGTCAGGAATGATAAAAAAGTGTGTTGTCGAAGAATGTATTGTTCTGAATAACTGACCGCTTTGTTTGAAGGTTAGTGTCTTTTCTCAAAAATTGGAGACAATAATAATTTGATATGAATATTGATGAGTCCTGAGATCGGTGTAAGTCGAGCGAAATACATATAAACAGAGAGCTTAAGCAACCCAGCAGATGGAGCGAGATACGGCAAGAGACGCAGACGGGATGAGACGACAGCAGATGAAGGAGTTGCTGAACCCCACGTGAGTTGCTGCCGAGAGAATTCTCGACAGATCTCTGTCTTTGTTTATTCTAAAAAGAACTGTTTTTCAAATAATAAAAGCTTAACAAAACACGTTTAATTACTGAAGTAAGTATTGGTTGTTCTGGTATACAAGAATCTGTAAACACATATAGGAAAACAGTGACTCGCACCGCTTTCAAGACATAATAATTGACTTAGCGGTAGATATGAAATTACATCATAATACACTTCCGATATTGAATATTACTGAATAATTTTCCATTATAATATTCTTCAAATGCATATTTTATATTATTTCTTTGAAAAAAAGATATTTTCTATTATACATTTCGTAATAGATTATTTTACAATTCATCTTTCGCAGAATGATCAAAGAGATATTTGCAGTTAAAAAAAAAAGATGTTCTTCTTTGTGTTATTCTGTTCAAACTCCAAATCCACGTTGAATTCTTGCTGTTCCTGAAATAAAAGGTACGAAGGGAAGAAGGAGGCCGAGACACTAGAAATGGATTTGGGAACTTTATTACAGTCATTTTCATATATATAATTAAGAAGAAAAAACAAGAATAAATACATAAATAATCTTTTCATGTTTCTATTGAAAAAGAAAAAGTGTAATGTAGATTCAGATGATTTTTATATTTCTAATTAGTAAAAAATAAAATGTAAAAAGATTCATCTTATTTTCATGTTTCTGTTGAAAAAGAACCAAAACGTAATCAGAATTCACATGATTGATTGGTAATAAAAAGTAAAAAATCCCAAAATAAAACTGTTCATTATCATATTTCTAAGAAAAATGAAGAAAGATGTGATGTACTGATTTTCATATTTCTAATTCATAAGAATCAAAAATTTAAAAAATTCAACACATTTTCACAGTTCAATTGAAAAAGTAAAATAATGTCCGATAGTTTTCATGTTTCAAATAAAAACAAACAAAAATTAGAAAAATAATCTCATTTTCATATTTATTTAAAAAAATGTAATGCAAATTCGGTTGATTTTCATATGTCTACATAAAAACGATCAAAAAATAGAAAAATCGTGTAATTTTCATATTTCTATTGCAAAAGAAATTAATTAAATGTATAATCAGTTGATTTACATAATTGTAATTAAAACGATTGAAAAAAAGAAAATTCATCTCATTTTCATATTTGTATTGAAAAAGAAAAATGTAATCTAAATTCTGCTGATTTTCATATTTGTTTTTAAAAAGAGCCAAAAAAAAAAAAAAAAATAGAAAATTCATCTAATTTTCATATTTCTATTGAAAAAGATCAAAAATGAAATGTAAATTCTCCTGATTTTTATATTTTTAATTAAAAAGAACCAAAAAAAGAGAAAAAATATCTATTTTTTCATATTTCTATTGAAAAAGCGAAAACATGAAATGTGAATTCTGTGGATTTTGATATTTTTAATTAAAAAGAACAAAAAAAATCAATTCAATTCACATATTTCTACTGCAAAAGAGAAAATTGTAATATAAATTCTTCTGATTTTCATATTCCTAACATATTTTTATTGGAAAAGAACAAAAATGTAATATGAATTCTCCTGATGTTACGATTTCTAATTGAAAAGAAGCAACCCCCCGCCAAACTAGAAAATTCATCTCATTTTCATATTTCTGTTGAAAAAGAACAAAAATGTAATATTAATTCTGCTTATTATCATATTTGTAATTGAATAGAAAAAGAATAGAAAATTCATCTAATTTTTATATATCTATGGAAACAGAACAAAATACATTTTGCTGATTTTCATATTTCTAATTAAAAAGAACAAAAAATAGAAAATTCAACTCATTTTCATATTTCTGTTGAAAAAAGAATAAAAATGTAATGTCAATTTTGCTGATATTCATATTTCTAATTAAAAAGAAACAAAAAAGGGGAAAATTCCTCTCAATTCCATATTTCTATTGAAAAAGAACAAAAATTTAATATAAATTTTCCTCATTTTCATATTTCTAATTTAAAACAATGAAAAAGTAGAAAATTCATCTCATTTTCATATTCCTATCGAAAGAGTGCAAAAATGTAATATAATTTCAGATTATTTTCATATTTCTAATTAAAAATGAACCAAAAAATAGAAAATTCATCTCATGTACATATTGCTATTCAAAAAGAGCAAAAATGAATTATAAATTCTACTGATTTTCACATGTCTAATTAAAAAGAATCAAAAAATAGAAAATTCATTACATTTTCATATTTCTGTTGAAAAATAAAAATGTTATATTCATTTTGCTGATTTTAATATTTCTAAATAAAAGAAACAAAAACAAATTCAACTCATTTTCACATTTCAATAGAAATAGAACAAAAATGTAATGTAAAGCCTGCTGATTTTCATATTTCTAATTCAAAAGAATGAAAAAAGTAGATAATTTATCTCATTTTTTATTTCTATTGAAAAAGTAGAAAAATGCAATGAAATTCTGCTGATTTTCATATTTCTAATTAAAAAACAAACAAGAAATATTTCTATTCCAAGAGAACTAGAATGTAATGTACATACTGCTGATTTTCATATTTCAAATTAAAAACAACCAAAGATAGAAAATTCATCTCACTTTTTATAATTCTATTGAAAAAGAACAAAAATGTTATGTAAATTCTGCTGATGTTCATATTTCTAAATCCCATATTCATATTTCTCATTTCCATATTTCTACTACAAAATTATAAAAACTTAATGTAAATTCTATTGATTTTCATATTTCTAATTAAAAACAACCAAAAATTAGAAAATTCATCTCATTTTCATATTCCTATTGAAAAAGGACAAAAATGTAATGTAAATTCAGCTGATTTTCATATTTCTAGTTAAACAAAAAATAGAAAATTCATCTCATTTTCATATTTATATTAGAAAAGAACAAAAATGTAATATAAATTCTCCTTATTTTCATATTTTAATATTTCAATTTCATATTTACTTTTTAAAATAATAAAAAATACATCTCATTTTCATATTTTTATTGAAAAATAACCAAAATGTAATGTAAATTCTGCTGATGTTCATATTTCTAATTAAAAAGAACGAAAAAATAGAAACGTCATCTCATTTTCACATTTCTATTGAATGTAATGTAAATTTTGTTGATTTTCATATTTCTATTTAAAAAGAAACAAAAAAATAGAAATATCTCATTTCCTTATTTCTATTGAAAAAGAACAAAAGTGTAATATAAATTCTCCTTGTTTTCATATTTCTATTTAAAAAGTACCAAAACATGAAAATTCATCTCATTTTCATATTTCTATTGAAAAAGAACAAAAATGAAATATAAATTCTTCCGATTTTTATATTTGTTATTGAAAAGAACGAAAAAATAGAAAATTAATCTCATTTTCATATTTCTATTGAGAAAGCATTGAAATGTAATGTAAATTTTGCTGATTTTGATATTTCTTTTTGAAAAGTACCAAAAAATAGAAAAATCATGTAATTTTCATATTTCTGTTGAAAAAGAACTAAAATGTAATGTAAATTTGGTTGTATTTCACATACTCACTTTCATATTTCTATTGAAAACCAAAAGTAATATAAATTCTGCTGATTTTCATTTTTCTATTTAATAGGTACCAATAAATAGTACTCTCACATTTTCATATTTCTATTGAAAAAGAAGAAAAATGTAATGTTAATTCTGACGATTTTCATATTTCTAATGAAAAAGAACCAACAAAAGAGAAAATTCAAGTCATTTTCCTATTTCTATGGAAAAAGAACAAAAATGTTATGTAAATTCTGCTTATTTGCAATTAAAAAGAAACAAAAAACATAGAAAATTCATCTCATTTCCATATTTCTTTTGAAAAAGAAGCAAAATATATTTTAAATTCTGCAGGTTTTCATATTTCTAATTAAAAATAACCAAAGAAAGAGAAAATTCATTTCTTTTTCCTATTTTTATTGAAGAAGTTCAAAAATATAATATAAATTCTGCTGATTTTCATATTTTTAATTAAAAATAACGAAAAAACAGAGAATTCATCTTTCATTCGTATTTCTATTGAAAAAGTAAAAAATATAATGTAAATTCTGCTGATCTTCATATTTCTAATTAAAAAGAACCAAAATATAGAGAATTATTCTCATTTCCATATTTCTATTGAAAAAGAACAAAAATGTAATGTAAATTCAGCTGATTTTCATATTTTTAATTCAAAATAAAATTTTTTATTATTTTCTTATTTTCATTGAAAAAAACCTTTTTTTCATTATGTCTTCATAAAAAAGTTTATTTAATATTATTTCTTTCTCAATAGATCATTTTGCATTACGCCCTTCGCAAAAAAAACCATTACCCTTTTGAGAAAATATATTCGGAATTATGTGTTTAGAAAATGGACATTTTCCTATATCTATTTCTTAAAAAGGAAATTTTCGATTCGATCTTTTCAAAAAAGGTCATTTTCATTTAAGTCCTTTGTGAAATGTAGATTTTCCATTTTATTTTTGAAAAGAAATCTAATAATTATTTTTAAAATTTTTCTCAAAATATATTTTTATATTCTTCGAAAATGTCCATTTTCCATTATGATAAAGGACAGTTTCCTATTGTGATTTTTTTTAAAAAAAAGAGACTTTCACATTATTATTTATTGAAATATTCATATTCCATTATGTCTCTCGTAAAATATACATTTTCCTTTAAGTCTTTAAAAACATGCTATTGATTATTTTTCTTTAATTAAAGGATATTGTATGTGTCTTACATAAAAAGTACATTAACCTGTATTTCATAAAACGGTTATTTCCAGTTATGTCTTTTGTAAAAAGGACATTTCCCATTCTGTTTATGTCTCTCTAAAAAGACTTTTTCTGTCAGGTTTTTCAGAAAAAAAATTCTGTTATGGGACTCGAAATGTCATATTTTCCTTTATGTCTCTTTAAAAAATGGACATTTTATATTTTGTCTTTGGCAATGGAACATTTTTAGTTTTGCTTTTCGTAAAAAGTACATTCTTAATTATGTCTTTCAAGAAAAGGCTATTTTCAATTTTTTTAAAAACATTTCTCATTGATTTTCGTAAAATGTGCATTTTTCATTATGACATAAAAAGTACATTTTCAGTATCTTATTTTTTTAAAATTGCTTTTTCTGTAATATCTCTTAGGACATTTTCTATCATGTCATTCGAAAAAAGAACATTTTACATTATGTTTTTATAAAAAGGATATTTTTTCATTATGTCTTTATTAATAGAACATTTTCCATCTTGTCTTTCGAGAAAAAAATCCTTTCGTAACAAGTACATTCATATCTATACATTTCGAAAAAAGGACATTATGCTTTTTGCAAAAAAAAAAAACAACATTTTTCTTATCTCTCGTAAAAGGGATAATTACATTATATTAATTTCTTCCTACCTAAAATGTATATTTTAAATTTTGTCAATCATAAAAAGGACATTTTCCATTATGTAGGTAATTATTACACGCACACTAACACGCACAAACACACACACTGTTTTCGTATCAGATGTTAAATTGTTATCCCCAGAAGGACTTCCATTGTAACACGTACTTTTTATTGATATGAATCATGAAAAAGAAATAAAATTATTTTATAGCAACCTAATTCCATTCATTCTGTTCATCATTCAGTAAAGAAATTTATGGTGAGAATGTAAAGCATACGACAATTCAGTTTCTAAAACTATCATGAAGAATAAAAAAAATAATATTGAGGGTGTTTATTAGTTAATGAATAAACATTATTGAAATTCTAATCATTGCTTTATCATTTTTTCATTTGAAGTAAATATTTGAAGTGGAAATTCCCTTGTGATGAATTTTCAACATGCGTTGTAGTCGCTGTTGTATTTCCTTTTTTTGACAAATACACAATTAAATAATGTATTATAAAGATTGATGTTCATAAACAAATTGAAATGAATGGACCACAGCCGAGGAAAACTATATTCGCTCTTTTTTACAGTCATGACGCAGTTTCTCAACGGTTACTTCAAACTCTATTCCAAATATGTTTCATGGAAAACTAGTCGTTCGACGACAAGGAACAACAGAGACGTCAGTTTTAACTCTTCTGTCTCTGCTTGATTTTCAGAAAGTGCTTAAAGAAAAATGAAATTTAGAAAAATGGTAAAAAAGAATAAGATATATGGAATATTACAGAATAATTTCTTTCTTCTTCGTCAACGTATAAACCCTAAAATTGTGCAAAGGAACAACGATTCTAAGACTGTGCTCCTCAACAACCGATGTGTTTTCTGTTGGTCTACATCTGCTTCTTTCATTCTTTTTAGGAATATGAAGGTCTTAATCTGTAGTTTTCGTTAGTTTACCACTTTGAATCTGGCTTTGGCACATTTGCTAATTACAAACTCCATCCTAACGTCTTCTTTGAAAGTTTTATGGTAAGAAGGTTTTTCTGCTGTTGGTCATTTTTGGCAAACGTTTTCAGATCATCAGTACAGAATAGGTGATTCCGTTTGCCATTCTGTATCTTGTATTCATAGCTACTGTTGTTCAGTAGGCAGCTGAGTGGCGCTAATGCGAGGCAGAAAAGTAGTGATGACAATAAATCTCCTTGGAAAATCATGCTTTTGATGTTGATTGTTCTCAATGTTAATGACCCGTTTATATGGGTTAGGTTTAGTGTAGTCTTCAGTTTTTCATATTCTCCATTATGAATTTGACCATTGTGGAGAATACTCTGTATATTTTTAGGCTCTTCTCTATCCATAAGTGTATTACATTGTCGAAAGCTTTTCTGTAGTCGATCCATGATATTGATAAGTTTCTTTTCCCTGTTTTCACTACTTTGAATATTGCTTTATTGATAATTAGTTGATCCTTGCACCTTTAACTTCAAACATTTTACATCTCTTCCATTCTGCTGGGAGTAAATTGTTTTTCTCAAGCATGTTGTATGTCCTCTCGGTTATGATAGAATTGAGGATCTTGTGCATTTTTGGTAGGCAGGTGATGGGCCTATAGTTCTTCGGGTTCTGTGTCTCTTCTGTTTTTGGGAGTAGGTATGTTATTCCCTACGTGAGCTATTTGGGGAATTTTCCTGGGTTTATGATCATATTCTTGTATGCCCATGCTAAGTCTTGGTGGGCGCTAGAGAGGATTTTATGCAAAAATTGGCTATTCGGTCTATTCCTGGTGCTTTCCAGTTTTTGGTTTTGCAGATGGCAGCAGTTGTTTCAGTCAGATTGATATCTGTCCATTTTGGCACTCTATATGTGTCTGTTATTGTTTGATCCATGTAGCTCTTTCAATGTGTATTTTGCATTTTTTCTTCATCTTACACCAGAACTCCTCAACTTCCTGAATTGGTGGGTCATTTATCTCTATTTTATTTTTTCCAGCTCTCGATATAGTTTTTTTGGCATCTCCTTTAAAGTTCTTGTTTTGCCAGAAGAATCTGTTTCTTTTTTTGTAACACCTGATTCACTGTGTCTTCGCTTGAGTTTGTTGTTTCTGCTTCTCTTTAATGTTTGATCCGCCAATTTTATTCTTTATGTCAAGGCTTTGTATCAGTTGTCTCCTTTTTCTTTTTTATTTACTTTGTGTTTTTACTTTTTCAATTAATGTTTCTGTCAGGTTCGTCGATCTTTCCATTTCTTTCCTTATTTTTTAATTGCTTAGCGAAGTTGAGGGTTTCTTTCACTTGATGGCTCTTTCTTACTTTTGAAATTGTCGGCCTTTCCTCGAAAGACAATCCTTTACATTCTCCTATTTATATCGGATGTTTTATCATCTCTATTTCCCTATCATATTTGTCATTATCTTCCTCTATTTGCTTGTGTACCTCAGAGGGATTATTACAATTGGTTTCTATTTCTTCCTCTGCATGGGTCTCCTCTGAGTTGTTGGTATTTAGCCCTTCGATGTTAACGTTTACTCTGTTTTTGATGTTTTCTGGAATGCTTTCGACTTCTATGTCAGGTATTCTTTTTTCCTGATGATGTCACGACTGACATATGCTAGTTTGTAGGCATCAATGTTTAGTCTGTTTGTGGAGTGTTTTTCTCGCTAGATATTATAGGCGGCTTTGGTCGTTGTTGTCGGATTTATCGTATCGGTGTAAATCATTACTTCAATATACTCTTCCCTAGTATTGTTCTTTTTCTGGTATTTTCTTTTAATGAATATATAGGGTCCGTTTGCGGACTGTCATCAGCGAGGTTTTCCTCGAGTTCTCGTTGGGTAGAGTTTGTTCCAGTTGTAGACATTTATCCCAGTCTGGTTCCTCACTGGGAATCCTGTATTTTTTTTTTTTTTTTACTATTGCTATTATTAACAACAAAGGTAAAAAAACTTCATTTATAATCATTTAGATTCCAAGGAGACACGATGTGCTTCACGAAACTCCGACATAACTTCAATTTTTTTCTATTTTCTTTTTTATGTTCAATATTATAAAACTATATTCAAATCTCCCTAATACGAATACATTTTACCCATAATTAATATAAAGTTACTAATAATATTTAAAGAAAAGTTTATTATAAGTGTTTTTATTATATGGTTTATAAAATAAAAATTGTACTTAAATTATTATATAAGTAAATAAATAAATGATCATTACAAAATAACCGACAAGACACTATCTCCACACTCGTCAACACCACCACCACCACTACCATCACCACCACCACCATCATCATCACCACTACCATCGCTACTACTACTGCATTCTTCTTTGTTTCTCTTTCTTCTTATTACTATCAGTAATAAGAGACTATTAACGGTCCAATGCTCTGTCCGAATCAGGTAAAAATATTAAGATTTGCGTTAAAAATTAATAAAACTAAATAGGTACCGATTACATATTAAGTATATCAACAAATAATATAACTTAGTAACATGTCTCTGAAATTAAAATATTAATTTAAAACTTAATTTGAGGCTTTATACTAATCAATATTGTACATGTATATGGTTATACGCATATATAATTGTTGTTTTCTCATGTGCCACATTTTTGATATTTCGATTTCAATTATTTTGATAGCATTTTGAAGATCCTCAAAGATACATTGCAGTCTGCAGTGACTGCCATATAAATAAGGAGATACTTTTTGTCTTTGCAGTCTCTAATCATGATGTCTGGGCGATTAGCTCTGATTGTTCTCTGTATGTATTCTGAAGTTCCATAAAATTGTTACAGGTCCTATCTACGTAATCGGGTCTGGGTGGTGTTCATACTAATTTCTTGCAGTTTCCTTTCCTTAGAAGTTGCATATTTCCCAGTGCAAATATTAGCCCCCACCTGTCATGCCGGGTTACCAATACCGTGCAACCTGATACAAAATGATCAATTGTTTCTGGATATTTATAACAGAATCTACATTTTGGGCTAACACAAATTTCTATGCTTGGTAATTTCTAGTTAGCAAGCATTGATCCTGTGCAGCAAGAATAAAACCTTCGGTTCCAGCTTTTTTCAACCCTGCTCTACGTAAGCACTGATGGGTACAAGATTGGTTTACATCAGCTTGTTTCGTACGGGCAGAGTATTGACCGTTAAGCGGTTCATCTGGCCATCGTTTCTGTATCTGGTCGGTTGCATTTGCTTTTGCTTTCTTTTAAAGTATTTTGCAACTTAAATCAGTGTATTATGCTTTACTTGTATTGTGTATACTTGTATTTATTATTATTACTATTATTATTATTATTGTTGTTGTTGTTGTTGTTGTGGTGGTGGTGGTGGATGTTTTGCGCCATGGAACAATAATTATGGAATTGTGTTTTGGGATTTGAAGGATTATGAACCTGGGTTTTGTGTCAAAGGTGGCATACCATTTTATTCATTTTTAAGTATGGCAGTATCATTAGTTAAATTTATTGTGCAGCATGCTTAAGAAAAATCATTTTGTAAAATACTTTGTGTTCTAACATACAAATTCTTCGATTAATGTAAAAAAGATTTTCAAGGATTTCCTTTAAATTTTATAGATAAAGGAAAAATGGTAGGATTCTTTTTCTGAAATTGGGAAAAAGTTTACATAGAAAGAAGAGGAGAATAAAAAAATAATAGTTTTCATTCTATTTGCTAGTTACGTCTTTGGCTTATATTCACACTTTCAGTTCCAGTGTTTTTCACAGTGAAGAGCCCTAAGGTTGTGGCCAAATTTACTCTTTTACCTTTACGGAGACAGTCGTAAATTCAACAAATGCCTTGATATTTTTCACGGGTTTAGCGCTCAACAGATTTATTAGATATGTTGCATATTTTTGTAAAAATATAAATCGAATAAACTCTGTAGACATGCTCTTGAATTTACTGAAGATTTTTTGATTCTTAATATCGAATATGCGCGCTATGATGACGAATTTGTTTTATTAAACAATCATAAATAATTATGCATCTGTGTTTTAAGCAAATGATTTAAGAAGCCAACATTTCTTCTTCAATCAATTATAAGCAGACATTTCCGGTGTTAACTGGTATTTTTACGAACGACTGAATAGAATGTGTTTTTTTGGTGAAAGACAATGTAAAAAGTCATTTTTGCGAAAGATATATTGTAAAAAAAAAAGACATTTTCCATCATAACTTGCCTAAAATAGCAGTTTATATTATGAAACAGTTATTTTCCATTATGTATTTATTTAAAAGTATATTTTCTATTATGTTTTCCGTAAAAAGAACATTTTCACTTACCATTATATATTTCGTAAGAAGGACATTTTCAATTGTCTTTCGTAAAAAGGTCATTTTCCTTCATATCTTTCCAAAAAAGCATGTTCTCATGTATGTCTTTCGTAAAAACGTAATTTACCTTCACGTATTTCATACAAAGGCCATTTTCAGTTTTAGTCGTGCCGAAAAAATACATTTTCCATTATGTCTCTTGGAAAATGGCTATTCATAATTTTTTCTTTCATAAGAAAGTATATTTTCATGATGTCCCCCGAAAAAGGTCATTTTTCATAGTCATTCATAAAAAGGAACATTTTCAATCATATATTTCGTAAAAAGGTACATTTCCTTCATATTTATCATAAAATGTATGTTTCAATTATGTATTTTGTAAAAACGTCAATTTCCTTCGCGTATTTAAAAAAAAACATTTCCGTTATGTCTTTGAAAAAATGTCTATTGATTATTTAATCAAAAGGATTATGTTCCTTAAATAAGATTATTTTCCATTGTCTTTTGTAAAAAGAACATTTGCTTCATTTTCATAAAAAAAATCCAATATATCTTTCCTAAAATGGTCATTTTTCCGTATCTCATTTCCCGTTATGGTAAAAAGTACATTTTCCAGTAAGGCAACGGTTTATTATGTCATTTATAAAAAAGATATTTTCCATCATCCTTTTCGCAAAAGAGTCGTTTTCCATCAAATTTTGCGTCAAAATGGGATTTAACATTATGTTCTTTCTAAAAAGGCTATTGATTAATTTTTCATTCTTGAAAATGACATTTTCAGTTATGTCTCTTGGAAAAAAAAAAGACATTTTCACTTATATGGCCAGGGAAATGCCATTTTTCAATTTGTCCTTTTTTAAAAAAAAGGACATTTTTCATTATGTCTTTCGCAAAGAGGACATTTTTCATCATATCTTGCGTAAAATATCGTTTTACATTACGATAAAAAGTTATTAATTATTGTTCCTTTCAAGAAAATGGCTTTTTACATTGTCTTTCGTAAAATAATTTTTTTTATGTCTCCCGGAAAAAAGAACATTTTCCATTATGTTTTTCGTAAAAATAACATTTTCAATCATTCCTTATATAACTATGGAGTTGGCTGGGAACATTAATACAGCCTAGTAGGTATATACAATAATTTGCCGAAAAAAACAGTTGGCATAATGAAAGAAAGGCCCCAAACTTAAAACCACAGTTTTACCGTAAAAATGTTCATGTTATTAATAAGAGGAAAAACCAAAGTATTTTTTTAAATTATTTAAATTTTTTTTATTCCTTTCTGGCACGTTTGGTTGAAAACCTTTTTTTTTTTTTTTTTTTTACATCAGCGGTCGCGTAATATTAAGCATTAGTTTTTTTAGCGCGTTTTTCAGTTGAAAAGCGCATTAATTTGGAAATTCTTGCAAAAATTAAATAATTTTCTGATTTTAATGAATCTTCCAGAACTTATTAAAAATGAATGAAATTATTTTAGAAATCCTTTTTTTTTTAAAAGTCATGGTAAAAAATGTTTTTTTAGACCTTACTTAATTTTATGAAAAATTGAAAACTCGAACATGTGTAGTTTTCTAATTTTTTAATTAAATACAGAAGACTTTAAAGAATATAAATTATCGAGAATTTGTAAATAATGAGCATTTCTACTAAACTTTAGCTCTGAATTGTAAAATACAAAATCCAAGACACAAGACAAAATCCAAGATACAAGACATTGTTTAATTAAAATAGCTTTTAATGGCTTTTATAAATAATTTATATTAACAATATTATTGTTTGAAGCCAAAATATTTTTTCAATGAAAAATTAATTTTTACAAGAACTGTTTTTTTTTCAAATTTAAATACAAAATGTGATAAAGTTTAAATTTAAAAAAAATTAAGTTTGAATGTGTGTATCTCTGGAAATACTCTTATTAATAGATCTATTTTTACACATCATAAATTTGAAAGCTTATTACAATCTGCAAAGCGTTTCTATTTTTACCATAATTTTTTAATATGCCAAAAATGTAATTAAAATCTTTCCGGCAAAACTACAGAGGCACAATTCAGAAATAATATCACGTGTTTTACGAGTTGTTTCTCCTGATAGCGAAGATCCGGCCTCATAAATTGCGTTGATTTCGTATCAAATTCTCTGACTGACCGACCATCATCGTCGCATTTTTAAAGTTTTTAATTTTCTTTTTTTACATATTTCACTAAATATTTACTTTTCATCTTATAATATTTTTTTTCTTTTTCAATGAGAGATATATTGCAATTATTATTATTATTTTTTTAAATTCAATTTTAGGGAAAGTAAGTGCAGGCTTTTGATATATTGTCGTTAAAAAGTGACTAAAAAGTCAAATAAAATTTAATATTAGACTTTTGAAAGTATTTGATTTTTAAGAATTACTCCATTGTTAAATAAGCTGGTTCACTTAAAATTCGATAATAGTGTGACTTCTTTCCTTCTGTCTGATGAATTGCTCTGACGTTACTTGTCGTTACATTGACGTAAACGTCAATTCACACCTCCAAAGCCAATCACCACGGTTAGACATGCTTCTCATATTTCCAACTAATTTTTTTCTGCTAAACGATTAAGTAATGTTTGTTTCAAATTACATTAAGTATACTTTAAATTTTTTAACTTTCCTTAAATGAATTTTGCAAAAAGTATTTTAAAAACGGGGAATTTAAATGGTGAATTTCACTTTTGTTTACAAAAAAATGTCTAACATGATCGATATTTATATAAATTTTGATGACTCACAAAAAAAAAAAAAAAAAAAAAAAACTAAACTAAATTTTCGGACTTGCTAGAAAGGATTAAAAATACTTTCGTCTTAATAATAACATGAAACATTTAGAAGATAAAAAATGGTTTAATCTGAACCTTTTTTTTTCATCAGGGCATGCTCTTTTTCCAGCGAAGTATTGAATATACCTACTGCCTACTATTCCTTTTCTGTCAGAGGTAGAAGAACGAAAAAGCGGCTTTTCTCATCGGACATCTTATATTGATTCAACTTTCGGTTCACCATTCGTGGGGAAAAAAATTGCAAGAATTACGAAATCGACGTGGCCGTACAGAATTGTAACTTGCCAGCGTGCTGTGTCGAATTGCGTTATTCGCCCACCTGCAAAGGAAACACGTGCCTGCCTGATCAGTTTTGCAAAATTGGTCAAATTTTTGACAGGCAAAAATGTTAAAAGTTATGGGACACATAATGAGGAAAGATGGCTTCAGAGAATACGACACTCACATGACATAATAATGAAGGCAAGATGGAAACACCTAACAGACTTGTGTAAATAGATGACAGAACAGTGACTGGGAGAGATAGAAAGAGAACAAATATTTCTCACAAAGGATAGTAAGTTATGGCGATCTATGATCTCTTATAATCTCTCTCACCACCAGATATCTTGAGAAAAATGTCTTATCATTGGCTTGTCGTGTTCGGTGGGATAAGAGAATAATTACTGCCCAAGCAGTAACAGTAATATTACATTTAATATCAACCTAGGAATAAAATTTAGTGCAGTCGTAACAAAGGGAAACAACTATCTTATTGGAAATTAAGAGTAAGCTCCCTTAGATAAAATTGATCAATCAATTTTTATTTTTGTCTTTATTACACTATAATGATGTAATGGAGTTTACTTTTCATTAACCATTTTGAAACAGATCAAACGGAAAGATAAAATTATTGCTGCGAAAATAATATAAAAGCAAAAATGTTGTTTTAAGTGAAAATTACCAAATGGCAAACAATACTGCTTTATTAGCAACTTTTACAATTACTTTCTCTCATATTAGATAACTAAGATTTGAATAGCATTACAAATTTATTTTAATTGCAAACTTATAGATTAAATATAATACTTCCAATAAGCAGAGTACTTTACTTTACCGTGGCTAAATTGGTAATCAGCGTTTCGGCTATAAAAGCGGTTTTCCCTGGTGGGAAAATGGTACATGTTCGGTTTCTATTGGGAGAAACAACTTTTCTTTAGTAGGTCTTCTCAATCTACGCCGGTTGTTGTTAATGTTTAAGAAGAAGAAGAAGAAAAAAATCAAAACAAAACAAAAAAAACTGAAAATATTTAAAAAAAAAACAAAGCAAAAAGAAAAAGCAAACAAAAAACAAAACAAAACCAAAAAACAGGAATAACAACTGAAACACTAATAATAATATCATAATGCCATTTCTGACCTTAGGTCTCTGGTTGGAACCTGGAAAGAAATGAGTACACACCAGGACATAATAATAATAATAATAATAATAACACCCTGTGGACTAAAAATATCGGGGTTATATCCGGTGGGGAATAGCCGTGTGTCATGAGTAGGACGAGCTCTTTGGATTTGGTTGACTGTCATCCTAGAGGCGGGGTGGTATCTTAAACAAAATTACCCCTTGACGGTTAAGGATAAAAAAAAAAAAAAAAAAAAAAAAAAAAAAAGAATAGAAATCTCAAAATACAAACAAAAGCTAATACCGGATCGGTCGTCACTCGGGTAAACAAGGGCCGCGTCCCTCAGTGAGTAATCAGACTGGGGTCGAAAAATCTGTCACTCGAAGAAACTCTTCCACCAACGATGAGACCCCTGATTACTAAAACCGGATTAACTCGAACATTAGACCTGATGACCTAATGCCAAATCAATTAATAAAAAGAATGCGAACGAAATGGAATCGTGAATAGTATAAAAAATCATTACATCTTTTTTTCACTGCACGCGAAAATCTACAAAAGAATATCACCGATCAGACATACAAAATATGGTAGGAACTAAAATAAGATCCTATCTCCAACCAAATATGCTTGCCAATGTCCACAGGGACATCATCCGAAACAAAAGTCTCTCAAATACAGAAATAGATAGGATAAAACTAATTATAAAATAAAGTACAATCAAACATAACCCAAACAAAAATGAGGCAAGAGTGCAAATAGATAATATGACAGAGGATGAAATACAAACTAAAATAAATGAGATACTAAATAATGATCACCCAGCGATATAAACAAATACACTGATTCAGATTCCGTGACTGATGAAGATGAACCAAAGGACATTAGAGCAGAATTCCTTGAAAACAACAGAGTTGAAATCATTGAAGCGAAAAACAATATTACTCAAATAATCAGCAAAGTATCTCGCACACAGATGTCAAAAAGAGATCAGCTTCCACAAATTAATCAGGCAAAGTCCACTAAACATACTGTGCAACCATATATCGCTGTATTGCAAACATTGTTAACCACGAGAAAACATGACAGAAGAAGAATAATGCCTGTAGAATGATTATGATAAATAAAATGACAAAATAAGTAAAAGATTAAACAACAGACAAAAAGAGCCCCACTTGGAAGGCAAAATTAAAGAGAGAAATTGATGAAATCAGATGTGAATTATCGATACTAGATTGAGATTTCAAGAAATTCAAATGTTTCAACACGGAAAAGCGAAAATATAAAATTAAAGCCGTAAATGAAATTCCACCAATTCCACCAATCAAGGAAATACTTAAAGAGAAACTGCAATTAAAGGCACAGAAAACAAGACAATATGAAAAGCGTTGCAGGTTCTATTGACAAAATGAGTTATTCAAATAGGCTTCAAGATGCTTTACAGGAAAATTGGAATAGCAGGTGAAAAAAAAAAACACCATCTATTGAAGAAATGCCACTATTTTGGGAGAATATATGTGCAACCCAAAGGAATATAATCCGAATGCAGAATGGATCAAATGAGAACAAGAAAGAATGAAGGATGAACCTCTACAAGAATGGAAAAATATAAGCAAGAATAATGTTAGGCAAGCTCTAACAAAATCAGAAAAATGGAAAACTCCAGGAAATGAACAGGGTACCTTAGGTTATATCATCTGTCATCAATCCATAAAACTCTTGCGCAAACTTTATCAATGCTAATTAATAGCCCAATGAAATCCCAGAACGAATCACTGAAAGTATTACATATTTCCTATCAAAAACTAGGGAAACAGATAATAAAAAAAATATAGGCCAATAACATGTTTGTCCACAGCATATAAATTGATCACGTCTGTCCTGACGAATTGTACTTACACTTTTCTCGATGAAAACAACATTATTACCCTGGAAAAGAGTTCATATAGTCGCAAAGAGCAACTACTAATAAATAAAATGATCCTGAAAAATTGCAGCTTGGATAGATTATCGTAAAGCCTTTGATAGTGTGCCACACTGTTGGATCCTTACAGCTTTGGAATAGTACAAACTATCCTCGGTGAGAGGAAATTTCCTTAAATATGGAACTGTGGAAAACCACATTATACCTAAATCACACCATTTTCAATTGACTGAATATCCGACTAGGAATATTTCAAGGAGACCCCCTGTTGTCTTTTTGCATGAACTAAACAGTAATAACTATGAATACAAAGTAGAATTCTACATGGATGATATCAAACTCTTTGTAAAAGGCATCAATACTATAAAATGTTTCAGTGATGACATTGGTATGGATTTCAGATTAGATAATTGAGCAAAAGTAACATTCAAAAAAGGGAAAATTAAAGGAACATAGTTAAATAGATCTAGATCTTTTTTACAAAGATTAGGGAACTGGAACAAGAAGAAGATTATAAATACTTCGGGATCAGCGAATACAGCATAGACAAATGAAGAATAAAGCTAGAAAAGAATACTAAAGGCGTGTGCGTTTGGTGTTAAATAACGAGTTGAATTCACAAAATATCAGCTATAAACACTTTGGTTGTCCCTGTGGTGCAATACAGTTTCAATATCCTCTTTCTCATTAGACCATAGCTGACATTAAGCGAATGGATGTCAAAACGAGAAAGCTTCCCACTTACCACCGCAAGCATCATCCTAAGGCTGTACGATCAAGATCCGAAGGAGGCAGAGGATTAGTTCAACTAGATTTTACAAAACTACATCAAAGATACCGGGAAACTACAGAATACTGGATGATGATTTGTGACAAAGAACATGAAAGAAATAAGAAACTTTAATAAAGGAAACCAACAGATTCAAAATGGAATTTCAAGTGGTTGAAGAAGTACCCATCAGTGGTTACATAGTGTAGGGTAAGAAGTGGAAAGCGAAGTTTTTATTCTTGTTGCACAGGACCGATACTTGCTAATTAGAAATTACCAGGCACACATACTGAAAAATTATGTTAACCTGAAATTCAGATTCTGTGATAAATATCCAGAAACAATTGACCATCTTGTATCATATTACAGGCTATTAGAACCGACTGAGATAGTGGGCCAATATCTGCACAGGAAAATATGCAACTTTTACAGGAATGAAACTGCACGAAACTGATATGAACAGCACCCAGATCCAGTTATAGAGATAGGACCTGTAATCATTTTATGGGACTTTAAAATAGACACAGAGACAAAACAATCGAAGTTAACGCCCAAACATTGTGATCAAAGACCACAAAAACAGAATGTGCTTTCTTATTGACATGGCAGTCCCTGCAGATTGTAATGTATCTTTGAAGATCTTTAAAAACTATAAAAATACAAGGATCTTGAAGTGGAAATCTCAAAAATCTGGCACATAACGACACAAAAACAATGACATTAAGCTAGATAAAAACAGACACATAATACTACCTACTAACTCCGTAACATCCACTATCCAGAACAATTTATCCAATCTAAAAAACATCACAATAGTTACAACCACGCCCAAAATAAAAATACCCGCAAGAATAGTATTCTGAAGCAAGCATATACAAAATAAATAGCTAGAACTTCCCATCACAATACATTCGGGGGACTTGCAGAAATTAAAAAAAAAAACGTATCTATAAATACAAACGTTTATTTCAATGACTCAAGTAATCTGTTGGAGATGTATATCACCTCTTCATTTGTGGTAACAGCTTCTGCGGTTTCACTATTTTTTTACTTCTTTTTAAATTTTTTACTGCTAGATAACACAAGTCTAAAGAGGCACTCAAAGTAAAGTGAGATTGTTTTAAGGGAGGGGAAGGCGGGTAAGATAGTATTATGTGGACGAGTAGGATAAATATTGGTTGAGCTGAAAGAGACCAAGATTGTAGTTGTCAATGAAACAATCTCTCAGCAATCTATTTTATAATGTAATAGTTCTGAACAAATCGCTGTCTGAGCGGAACTTGCTCTTTTATAATAATAGTAATAATAATAATAATAAATGATAAAAATCTGTCATTGTAAACGGACGTGTTTTTTAACGCTTCAAGAAACGATGGAATTTACAGGAAATAAGGAAAGTGGTGGTTATTTATTATTATTTATTCAATTATTATTTTTACTATATTATTTCTTTATTACTAAGCACGCCCCTGAAATCTTTAGATTTACTTCATGTCCCTGTTTATATTACTAAAAACAGTTGGGAAAGATGAAGATTGAGATGAATCATTTTGGAAAATGAAAATTAAGAGTAGCAGAGAAGATTGGCGAAAGGACCTGAGTAAAATCGCGCCAAGCGTGTAAATATGAGACTAGGACATAGCAATCAAATATGAGACTAGGACATAGCAATCAAATATGAGACTAGGACATAGCAATCAAATATGTGACTAGGACATAGCAATCAAATATGAGACTAGGACATAGCAATCAAATATGAGACTAGGACATAGCAATCAAATATGAGACTAGGACATAGCAATCAAATATGTGACTAGGACATAGCAATCAAATATGAGACTAGGACATAGCAATCAAATATGAGACTAGGACATAGCAATCAAATACGAATTGGTCACAAATATCAACTGACTGAAAAAAGAACTTTGTTTGCTAGTAACATATTAAAACAGGTAGATTGAACGTATAGCTTTCAGTTCTATCAGAACAACGTGTTCAGATCGAACCAAAATTTGTTCTACGAAGAACTAGATGGCAAATCTTGTGAGGGAAATTAACTACATGGTCCTGCTGAGTCAGCAATGTTTTGGAGGAAAATTTCGTCAAATATCAAACACAATGAAGATACATCATGGTTATCATAGTTAGTCCTTGCAGGAAGATATAGCCATTACTTTGGATGATGTTAAAAGGAAAATGGGTAAGACGGCTAATTGAAAAGCAGCTACACCAGATCTTGTGCAAGGTCTCTGCTTTAAAATATTTATTGCTTGCTTAACTTTGATGTGGAAGTTGTTAGCATGTAAATCTCAATGATAAGATGTACCTGCACCTTGTTGAAAATTATCTTTTTCTTGATGATCAGACGGGATGTCAAAAGGGTTTAAGAGGTACTAAAGACCAACTTCTGATTAACAAGACAATTCTTAAGAATTATAGAAGACACATAATGTCTGGGTAGATTATCGAAAGGCCTGTGATATGGTATCACACTCAATGTATAGATATGTTTGGTGTAGCTGACATTGTATCAATTATACAGAACATTATGGCAAGTTGGTAGAGGGTAGGAATATCAAGAGAAAAAGAACTTGGCGAAGTAAAAAATAAAGTACAGAATATTACATGAAGACTCACTGTCCTCGCTATTATTTGGGATTATCATGCTGCTATTGATACTGATTCTCAAAATCGAAATCTGACAACAAATTTACAATGGATCAGAAGCAGCCACGTGTTATTCATGGATGATCTCAAGTTATATGCCACCAATACTGACCAGTTGAATTCCTCGATGAACTCTGTAAAGGATATCAGGATGTCATTTGAACTCGATAGGTGTGCTGTGCTGAAAATGATAAAGTGAAAAAGGGTGGATGATATAAGGATAGAACTCTCCAATGGAGACTCTTCTATCAAAGAGGAAGGTAGCATCGGCTATAAACACTTGGGGTACTACACATGGACAATGCTCTCACTGACAAGATGAAATCTCAGATACGAGAGGAGTATCCAGCGTGTAAAGAAGCTTTGCAGATCCAAGATTCGATTCCAGACATCAATACTTGGACAGTCGAGTTTATAAGATGTGGCGCATGTATTATTGAATGGTCCCAAAAGGACTTAGCAAACTTGGACGAAATGAATATAATAACCATGACGAATATAATGATCATGAACAGGTTACGTACATCCTAGGGGTAATTGTGTCCAGACTTTACCTACCACTAAAATAGCGTGGACGAGGATTGATAGGAATGGAAGCGTGTGTAACATCAGAATTTAAGTACTTACAGAAAAGCCAGAAGTGGATGCTAAAAGGTGTGCTGAATAAATTGGTCATTAATGGGACAGAAAGTTTGGCAGTTATGGGAGGAGGGGGAATTTATCTGAAGGTGTTTGCATGGAAAGAAAAAAACCTTGCATGGAATATCTGCAAATTAACCGAACAAGCGGTAGACCCGGAATCGTGTTGGTAACACAGGAACGGGTCCTTAAAGAAGGGGGCTTCAGGGATGAACTGTGCAGCTCAAGAATAGGCCTTTCTAACAAATTCTATCAAGTATGCTATTCATACATCAGCTGATTTATCCTTGTACAGTTTGTGTAGGAAAGCTACTGAAAGTGTGCAACACATTGCCACTGTCTGCATTCAGTCGGTATAAAATGAGTCCAGACCACGCTATGAAAAAGTAGCCCCATAATACATTAGAATGCCTGGTCTTGAGTGCGTTGACAGGTGGTACGAACATTCACTACTGTAGGTAATCGAGAATGAACACGTGAACATGTGGGATAAGACTATCTTTACTGACAAGTACTTGGAGAGTAATCAGTCTGATATCACATTAATGCATAAAAGCAATCATGATAGATATCGCGGTACCTTGCGATAAAACAAGTGTAAAGAGAGAGCAGACGAAAATACAGACCTGGTAGAGAAATATATAGTGCTGCAGTTCAAGTTGTCCATGGTGGTTGTCATACTTGGGACTATTTTTCAGGCATCTTTCTGCTACATGGGGATACATGACATCATTAAGATTATGCATGTGGCAGCCCTGCTTGGGACAGTTCAAGTAGTGAGTAAAGTGTTGCGTGTCTAAGCTGCCTGTAGGGTCTGAAATATGATCAGCATTTCCTAAGTGTCGGAGAGAATATCAAATCAAATACTACTACTACTACTACTACTACTACTACTACTACTACTACTACTGTCCCGGTCGATGTGTATTGCATTTGTGCGTTGAAGAGAAATCGAAACTACATCACTTCACTCATTTAGTTTAATCAACAATAAAAATAATGCAAAGAGACGTAAAAAATCAGTAGAATGTGACATCTCAAGCCAACAACATTACCGATGGTTATTAGCGTTTTTGATATCAAAAGAAGTAAAGAAACATCCTGGTAAGTCTAAGATATGTGAATTGCGAAAAAATGTGAATTGTGAAAAATCATAACTTATGGGTAATTCTCACGTTTCCCATAATTCCTCTCCATGCCATGATCACAATTAGATTTTATTTGCATTGAACCTAATATGTTTGCACCTTCAGATGCAAAAAAAAGTTGTCTCTTAACTTGTGAGCATCTCAATCGTACTACATGAAGCAAATTTCCATATTTCATAGTTGGGAAGTATGAGAAAAGAAACTATTAGAATAGGACATACGGTTACTTCTTGCTTAGTTCAATAGTGAGACAAAATAATGGTACGCTTAAATTCATGAGGTCGAGGTACCAAAAAGGAGAGCTAATATAAAACAACTCTCATGGAAATATTTATACAAAAGACTGAGAGAATCCATGTCACTGGAGTAAGAAAGTAAATATACATTTCTGTTCAAGAAACTATTAGAATAGAACTTGCAGTTAGATCAAAGCTAATTCAATATTATGACAATGAGACCTAGTTGCCAATCTAGTAGTACATTTAAATTCATCCGGAGAAGAACTTATTAGAACAATTGTCATGAAAATATAGAAATGACAGCGGGAAATCAAGTTACTGAAGTGCCTGAAGTTGACATGCTAGCTCAGAACCGATGGCATTACATACCCTCCTTTGGATTTTGTCGATAATCTCTATATATATATCGTAGGAACACCAGACCAAACAGCAGTATTCAACGAACGTATGGTAGATTTATAAATGCGAAAGATGGATTCTGTTACGAAAAATTTCCTAGCAGCACATCTATCAATTGATTCAGTTTAATCCCTCCACCTCATGTCAGTGGAAGATATGAGACCAAGAAGGCTTGATCATGGTGATGGAAGGCAAAATGAATTACTATGATGATTAAAAGATAGCAGTTCGTTTTGGAAGCGTTCAAATTTACAAGACGTTTTTCTCTAATTAACAACAGATTGAAGGTCATTTTCAAGAGAAACTACTAGTTTTACTTTGTAGGGCTTCTGGGTTTACTATTAAGACAGGAGTAAATAGATGTGTCATTATCATATTGAATTGGGAACTGATGACATTATGAATGTCGTTGATGGAGATGTGTGTGTGTGTGTTTGTGTGTGTGTGATAATATAAGGAACAATAGCAAACGTTTATAAATCTAACATGTTTGGATTTTATTTAAGGTTCATCAGAGAATGAAATATGGAGGAGAAAAAGAAAATTCTGCTATTTTTAATTTTTGTGTTGTTTTTCAAGGGTTAAGCAAACATCACGTCTTGTCAAGCAGCGTTCGTTTGTATAATTAATTGCTATGAAAAGCAGATAATATCAAAATAGACATTGACTTGGGAAGCTAGGATCTATGTTTTTAAAGTATTGCCGATCTTGTAAAGACCTTTGTTTGTAACGTGTCAGTTTTTCCCTAAAGCTACCAGCTTCAATTTGACAAACAACAATAGTAATTGTGTAAACATAATTAAAAATTAAATAACATCATTAATGACAAAACCAATATTAATGGCGGCGTTTGTGATATAAACAACCATCAACGTCGTCCAAATAGAAATGGTAGTAGTTGTAATAAAGATTGTGATAGCAAAATCGAATGTGTTGTTTAAAGAATTGCCAATATTTCAAAATTCGGTCCATAACGAGAAAATTTATGAGATGATCGTCTCTTTTATGTCTGTTTTAATAGCGTTTGGAATTGGTGGGAAGGGAATATCAGTAAAAAATGTATGGGAGGTATTTTAAGACACTGGAATTTTGTTTACTCTTTGAAAGGGTTAGTCATGGCTGGGAATGAAGAAAGAGTGAGCTTAGGTGAATGGCCGGAGAGAACAGAGGAATGAAGATATCTTTGGAATGAGAATAGGTTTTTAAAACAGAAATTGGACAAAGTGGTTAGAAAGTGAAGACCTGAAACAAAGAAATAAGAAAAAAGTGAATGAGAAAAAAGACAAAAACGTGTACCTGAAAGAGATTTTAGTTGTCTGATAAAAATCAAATTGGTCAAAAAGAAAAGATGACAATAACAACGATTTAAAACGTTAGACAAATGAAATAGAAAGAATAAGTGTTAAAAAGAATCGAATATAAATGTTGAATGAGAAAGCAAAAAGGAAAGAATAAATGGAAGACAATCAGAAAGAAAGACAAATATCCGAAGAAGAGAAAAAGGAAAACAAAAAGAAACGAATGGAAACGTTAAAAATATCAAAGAAAGAATGATAGATCAAAAGAAGAAAAATTAAATAAAGAAAGGAAAAATAAATAAATAAATAATTCAGTTAAGAAAGGAAGAAATGAAAGGAAGAAAAAAAAAAGGAAGAAAAGAAAGAGGAAGAAACACCGAGAATAAGTAGCAACAAAATATAATATAAAAGAAACCATATAGAAATTATAGAGAAATAAAAAAGAAAAAAGAATGGATGAATGGAAAAATAAAACAAAAATCTAGAAAAAAATTAGAAAGAGAGGAGACAACCCCCCCCCCCAAAAAAAAAAGTTGGACAGGAAAAAAAGAAAAAAGGAGAGAAAAAACAAATAATGAAGAAAGGAAAGATAAAAAAAGGAAAATAACTACATAAAGAGAAATAATGAAAGAAAGGAAGAAAGGATAAATTGGAAAGAAGGAAAGAAGAAATCACTGCTATATTAAAAATTAAAAGAAAGAAAAAGACGAACAAGTAAAAATAAAATAAAAATAGCTTCATTTCTGTTTAACGGTCCGCAATTCTGGCATTCATCAATTCGTCTGGAACATTCCCGCCTCTTTTTCCTTTCATTTTCTCTCACTTTCCTTTCACCTCCCCACGCATCAATACTTTCCTTGGGAATCGACTGAACAGAACATTAAAAGGAGGAACAAAAAGGAAGGAAATTAAAAAAGATTTTGTCTTTTAGTAAAAGAAAATCATTTGTAATCCAGGTCGGGCCATTTTTGTACAATGGTGCGCACGATTTCTTGCAACGACATTTATCATCCTGGCTTCTAGAATGGCAGCACAGTATCATCTTTATCAAAGCTGTGATAGGAGAGTCCATTTATTTTTTTCTGTTTCCATATATCCATCTCTGAATTTTTTTCAGGTTATTGAGCCTCCTTATCACAAGTTTTGCTAACAGAAAACTAAATTCTAAAATATTCTTCTACACCTCACTTTCATATTTTTATAATTAAATACACTTTGTAGATTTTGTAGAATGCGTTGGCGAAATACTAAATGCCTGAACGCAGCTTAGCTATTTTTGTATAAAAATACATTTACCCTTCTGTGATATTTCATAGTAACAATTTAAGTTGACCAAATATTTAATTATCAAATTCCTCGATTTCTTTCAATTTTGAATGGATGTCTTGTATGAAGGCCGTCGAAAGTACAACCATGAGATAGTGTACACATCTCAGATAAAAAATATGATACCAATATAGTGAAATAACTGTATTCGGATGCGGTTAAAATAATCCTCATCAAAGTAGTAGACATTGAAACAAATTTAATGCAAGTAATAAACATTAAAACAATCGTAATCCAAGTCGCAGACATTAAATAATCGGACATTAAATAATCCGAATCCAAGTAGTAGAAATTAAAACGATCCTAGTCTAAGTAGTAGACATTGAACAATTCTAATGCAAATAGTAGACATTAAATAATCCTAATAGACATTAAAACAATCCTAATCGATTAAGTAATCAAGTAGTATACATTAAATAATCCTATTCCAAGTAGCATACATTAAATAATCCTAATCCCAGTAGTAGACATTAAATAATTCTAAGTAGCAGTTATTAAATAATCCTAATCCAAGCAGAACGTATTAAAATAATCATAATCCAAGTAGTAGACATTAACAAGTACGAATCCAAGTAGTCGATATAAAAACGATCCTAATTCATATTCTAGACATTAAAGTAATACTAATCCAAGTAGTAGACCATAAAACAGTCCTAATGAAAGTAGAAGACACTGAATCGACCCTAATTCGAGTAGTAGACATTAAAACGATCTTGATTCAAATAATAGACATTAATCAATGGCTATGGTTTCGGCATTGTCACCAGCGATGAAACACTTCGAGAAAATGGCTTTAGGAAAGGCATCACTAACGCCAGCAGTATGGCTGATATATGTTGATGACACCTTCATACTCTGGTCTCTCCAGGAAGCCGTATAAATACTTCTGGGCTATAGAAACTCAGTAAAACCTTCGATCCAGTTCACAATGGAAGAAGAAAACAATCACCCAACTTTCCTAGATTTACTAGTAAATCGCAACGTGAATGGATTCAAGACATCCGTATATCACAAAACGACCTTCAATGAACTATATCATAACTTATATTCTCACTATACATACAGTATAAAGAAAGGGATCATACAGTATAAAGAAAGGATGCCTACAACATTGTGCAAAAATCATAAGTGGCGATCAAGACACATAGTAAAATGAAATGATCAGTATCGAATATACCCTACGGAATAGCAAATAATCTGCAAGCATAACATCATCTTTTGTCGGCAGAAACAGACGGATCAAGGAGGAGGACCATAAAACTGCAACGGTTGGCATTCTTTATGCTAAGAGCTTATCGGGAAAGATTCAGAAAATCTGTGGTTTATACCACATCAGGATAATATTAAAAAAGGATCTATACACTACAGAGAAATCGTTGCTGACTCAAACATAACACAGAGGATAACATGAATAAGAACTGCGTGTATTCCATTCATCGCTGTTGTGGCATACAATATAAATATGAACTAACCACCTACTAAAAGTAAGGCCGGGCGAATATCAAAAATATGTAATTAATGACGAGGCAATGAAATCAGTAATATCTGATCATGTATGGAGCGAAAAGGGTCGTCATTAAGCCCTGTGGAATGGAATAAAAATAGTAGAAAGAGAAGAAAACGGAAAAGTCAGATATCTAAAAGAACCAGGGCATATGTTAGGCTGCGAGGACCTCCTTTGTAGGCTTAGCAGTAACATAGTAATTTTGAGTTCAATCCCTGTCTGAATTTTCATTATTTACATGGGGACTACTGTCTTCATCTTTGTTTATATATATATATATATATATATATATGAATTTCATTTTTTACCCATATTTGGGTAGACGATTCGTTTATCTTAAACAATAATTATTTCGTCTACTGGCCTGCTTACTCGAGAAAACTGAATCGAGAAAATATGCCCTCCGGCAAGATCCGAACCTCCGCATCTCTTTGCAGGAGGAATCCATGTCTGATCCGACGTGATTTGATCACTGGGTTACGAAGAACTTCACAAAAGCCTCGCTTGATTGTGAAGCTCTTCGTAGCAGAGCAAACAAAGCACGACGGATCAGACGATGGTTTCTTCTACAAAGGGTGACGCAAGTTCGAATCCTGCCGGAGGGCACATTTTCTTTATTAAGTTTTCTCAAGTAAACAGACCGATAGACGAAATAAATATCAACTGTTTAAAATCAACCTGATCTTTGGTTTCCTCACTTTAAAATGAAAGACAAAACTGCGTGTGCGGAAAATGCTTCGAGATCTCTGAGGATTATAGGGTACCTTAAATAATAAGTTAATTGCTTATCACCACTTAATGTTCATACTTGGAGTGTGCGTGTTCGTTTTATCTATATCTATTAAAACCGTATTGTAGGATTTTAAATCAGCGATTTTTACACACACACACACACACACACACACACACACACACACACACACACACACACACACACACTTTATATTATCGTTTTCACTCTTGTTTTGGATACTATAATACAACCGACACACACACACACACACATATATATATATATATATATGTAATGTATGTGTGTGTGAAATGGCCATTATATTATGTATGCATGATATATGCATATATTTCTGTTATAGAGCCCTGTCACCTTCATCACCTTATTGTCAATCCGGGTGACCATCATAGAAATTGGAACTTAATCTACAGCAGCTAGATTGTTCTAGTACACACTCTATACATTCTATACATTTTGAGAAGTGAATGCGAACTCTGAGTTTAAATACTTGTACAGTTATTTTCCCAACTAATAATTCGAAACTTTTGAAAGGAATTGAAGTCAGTCTCAGTTATATTCTAATCAGAATCATGATGGTAGTAAGTATTCAAATGATTTTTTAATGTACAGCAAATGTAAACCGAGTCGCTGAACATCCTATTTTACTGCAGGATTTCGTACTTGTGGCAAATAAATATTTGACAGGTTTTTGCTCCTTCGCTTACTCCATTTTCTGATTCCAAGTTATCGATGATTTCTTGATCGTTTCTTGATCATCTTTCTAAGAAATTGGAAAAATATTTAGCCATATATTTACAAACGAAAGTGCAGAAATTATTTGAAACTAAATTACTACTGCAGTTAGAGTAGCAGATGGGTGGCCGTGTGTACCCTTGTAGATGCGTCGCTAGTTATTTCTATTTATTATCAATAAAATATTTCCATTTGTAGTCGCTCATATTTTTTCCAATTTCTTTTTCCAAAATTCATTCAAAATTCTTTTTACTCTTAACTTTACTGTTGAAACGTTATTTGATTCTGTCATTCAATAAAGAGCCTTTTTCTAATTTGAGTTTAATATATATATATATATATATAAAAAGAAATATGTTGTAGTGGTTCCAACGAGAGAAAAGTATGTATATTAAAAAGAGAGGGGTGCCGCAAACGTTTTTGGTTGTAATGTGGATTTATTGAGAAAAAATATTATACTTTGTTTTCGATAATTTCACAAACACGTGTTTCTGGTCTGGTCGAGAATACCGTCTTGAAGGTGAAGAAAAATTAATTATTTTTAAAAATATTAATTTTTTCTTCATGTTCAATGAAGAATATTCTCGAGACCAGACATTCTGTTTCGTGAAATTATGTAAAACAAAGTATAATATTTTTCTCAATAAATCCACATTACACTGCTAAAAAACGTTTGCGGCACCCCTCTTCTTTTTAATATATATATATATATACACACACACACACACATATATATATATATATATATAGAGAGAGAGAGAGAGAGAGAGAGAAAGAGGGAGAGTTTTTGTTAATTCTATGCCAACCTTATTTTGACCATACCCAGGCACCACCTCATCGTTAAATACATATTTTCCTTTTTTCATTTTCTTCTTCCATTTTGAGGAAATCTGTACTTTTCTTTTCTTGTCTCTATTGACTTTATAAATTTAGGCCAAATTCTTGCTGGAATCGAAGAACGAGATTTGGATGAATAATAACCGCCAAAACCTTAATGGCTGCTGCATCTTTCGTCCACAGTCGCCATTTTCTACTTCTTTCTTTCTTGAAAATTCTTAGTATTTCCTCCATTTATGCATTTGTGTGTAAATGTGGACGACTGTGCGAAAATTAGCAAATGTAATACGAACGCGTGCAGACCGCTAAACATGCAAATATTTGTACTGTTCCTGATTGGCTTATGAAGCGATGTCAGTGCTGGCCGGATTTACTTGGAGTAAATAAAGTCTGGCACAAAACCACATTAAAATAAGAATTCATTAAGCACTTTGGAGACTCGTACTTCGGAGACTCGTACATTTTCTGGTTCTCTATTTATTCTATAGAATCAGATTATTTAATTCTAAATAGCTTTACTAAATATGGATTATAGAATCTTGCTTAAGTTTGAATAAATGGGACCCGAAGGAAACATTGTACTATGACCTAATAAATCGCTGATGACACCGATTCTCAGAGTAAAAAACAAGACAAAAAAAGACATTCAATGGATCTTAAATACATTATACATGCTTGTATAAGCATTTGTTAAATTGCATTTTATTTTAAAAATCAAGTTTTTACGAGATTATGTTAAAATTAAAAACAGAAAACAATCGATAGATTTTAAGAGAAAACACCACGCACAAATTTTGGTTGTATAACTATGCCGAGCTTATTAGTGATTCATTGCGAAGCTTGATTTTAGAAGTGCGTTTTGATAATAAAAAAAATAAATTAGTATTTCTGGATTTGCAAGTTTTTTTCTAATATTCTATGCAAAGGAACATAAAAACAGCAATAAAATGGGCACATTAAAATTCCAAATTCAGGAAATACTAACAGAAAACAAATTATAGTTACTGTAAAGAGGTAAATAACAAAAAGGAAAGAACAGCTTAATCAGTTTTTATTCCACTTTCACCAGGGCTCTATCAAGAACTAAAAAAAAAAAAAAGAAGAAACGAGTAAAAGAGAAAACCAACAAAAACTGGATGTAATATCTATATCTATATATATATATATATATATATATATATAAACAAATGTTTGGAGGTACAAAATTTATAAATAGTTTTAAAAACAAGGAAACCATTGATTTTAATTTTAAAAATTTGAAGATTTTGGAATCGGTTTGTATAGGATTAAGAAAACCTTCTCTCTGCCGGCAGAAAGAATTTATAAGGTCTCTGAATCTGTTGGGGGATATTTTATTTTAACTGTCCCTCGCTAATTTATTTACACGATCCCTTCCCTCGTTACAAGTATATATACTTGTTTGTTATTTTAGTGTGTTTCCCCCTCATTTTTTTTTTTGCTCTTCAATATCGTTAATATTCTTTTCGCTAATCCAACGATTGTCTCCTGATGGGATGTTGGCTGAAAGGGCCCTAGAGACTTTTAAAATTAAAATCAATGGTTTCCTTGTTTTTAAAACTATATATATATGTATATATAATACAAATTTGTGACTGGTAGGGATAATTCCAAGGAGGATATGAATCTAAAGAGAGCTCAATACAAATTACAGAGCATTATAATAATAATAAATCAAGAAAAGACATTTCGGTTATAATTTATTTCGTGAATATTGTTATATTCATCTCTTCAGATCAAAAGTTCTTAATAAATGGAGACAGTTAATCCGGATTGATATACTAAGATTAACAAGAGGAAAGGAAAGCAAGAGAGAAGAGAAGAAAGGGGGAGAGGAAGAAAGAAAGATAATTTTCGAATATAAAATTCTTTTTAAAACAGAAGAGAGAGAGAGAGGAGGAGGAGGAGTGAGAGTAGAGAGAGAGAGAGAGAGAGAGAGAGAGAGAGAGAGAGTGAAGTAGGGAAAGGGAAGAAGGGAGAAATAAAAAAATTATTTTTCAATTTTGATGAGCCACGGTAGCGGCACTTTTGAGAATTTCTTTCTAAGTAAATTACTTTCTCTCTAGAGTAACTACAATTTTTTTATTTTGTTATTCTTTTGATGATTTTATTATTTTTTTTATTTCAAATTATTAAATTTTGTATTCTTCGTAAAATATTTTAAAATGACAACCTATTTTTGAAAGATTATGCCATCTTCTCAACTTTGTCATTTATTTTCATAATCTATCTATAGAGTGGCGACAGTCTGTATCATGCTTGAACGTAATCTTCAGTTCATTTTTATATATATATATATATATATATATATATATGATGGCTGCGAGTCAATTTTGAGAAATGTCATTGGATTTGCATTCTCTTGGGTAAAAGTGGGAACGTTTGGTGACATTTGCATTCATTCAGTTGAGTGCCATACGTAATACACACTTGGGCGACCATGTCTCTTTTGATTCATAACTGACTAAGCCGAAGATTTTCCCGCAATAGGTTGGCGTTCCTTTCCTCGGTAGAATGATTGTCAGCCAAAGCTATAGTCGGATCTGCTATTCAACCCCTAGCTGGAGAAAGAATAAATGGATTCATACCTTTCTCAAGTTTATTCCTGCGTAAGTGATTGCATTAATATTTTAGTGAACATATGACGTTTTAGTTCACCAAATGAGGCACATTCTTTTTCACAATCGCATAGCATATAATGAATGACTTCTCTCTGTGTGTCGCCGTTTTTTCTTAGACGTAACCTACTTAGCCAGATGCAACCACATTCATTTAACGTTAGATCACATTCTGTGGCAAAATTTTCAGGGAAATTAACATCAAGGTCCTTACGAATAGAACTCTTGAGATTTTCATGTGCAACACCATTCTGTTCAAAGTCTCCGTTAGCATTGTTCACTGCTTTCTTTCAGGATGAACGATCTTCAGCTAGGGTTTTTCCAGTCGTTTTGCTTATTATTGCCCTTTATACCTCAATTTCAATCTGTACGCTATTCTTTTTCCTTTCACCAACTCAAACCACAGAAACTATTTAGGGATTCTACCCCTCACTCATCCTGACCACATGAATTACTCCATCTGAATTACAAGGTTTCAGGTTATCGACGTCACTCGCGTACATTTGCCATTTAGTCTGTCCAGTACAATCAGAGACAACATCTTGCCTCCACCAGAGAGAAGGGATATCCCAAGGTAATCCCCACAGTTCTTCCTGCAATGGTCTTTCTCTTTACACACACACACACACACACACACACACACACACACACACACACACACACACACACACACACACATCCTTTGATCAGGAATATCCGTTTTTAACGTAACATATTTTTGTTATTATATATATATATATATGTATGTATGTATTACTTCAAATGTTATCTTTGGTGGATATCCGTATTTAGACGCCCCGTTTTTTGAATAGTGTTTATGTTGTGATGATATAACTCAACTTCCCCATTCACGATAATGGACGGACTGGTTGCCGATTAAGTACGACCACAGAGGACAGTCAGAGGTCTTCGTTTGTAACACCTATTGAGGTTAGCATACTTCCGACTCTGTCTCTGTATTTTGACATACCTACATCCGATTATAAAATTATTATTGAAAACCAACACTCGGGTTTACTTTGTTTATTATATCTTGCACGAGAAATAACAGTTTATTTCGCCTACTGACCTGTACACTCGAGAAAACTCAATAAAGAACACACACATACATATGTGTGTGTGTGTGTGTGTGTGTGTATGCATACAAGGAATGTTTTAAAAGTTTGTGCTTCCCGTTTATCTCAACAAAAACAACAAATACACATAATGCACAGATAAAACAAATTTTCAGCGACCAAATACCATTCCGTATAATCATCTTGGGATATTCATTTCGTGAAATAACAACTGTGCAAGGAAAGGGACTAATTGCACTTATCACTGTTAGCAATGCTGAACCCATTGACAAAGTGTGATCACATCCATTGTTTGGTTCCCGTAAACGTTCAGCATTTTTTCTTTTTAGCACGTGTTAATGAATTTAAGTAAATGCATTTGTTCCCGTATGGAATGATAGACCTTTATTTCGTATTTACTTTCATGTCGGATACCATTTTGCGGTACAGCTATCTTTTAGAAATATATATATATATATATATATATATATATATATGTTACTGGCAAGAGGTCCCACCCTCTGCTGCTATAACACTCTCATCCAATTCTGATATTGTTTG
>CAHIKZ030000580.1:637500-640000 GCA_903632075.3 Acanthosepion pharaonis
TGTGAGAAATCTCTGAACTGCATGAAATATATTGCTGTCTTCTGGTTCGAAGAATTTTTCGCATCTGTGCAAAAATGTTACTCCTGTGTTCAGTCTCTCGATAGAGTAGTGAATTTGACGACAATTCACTCAGCCGATTATAATATTGAACTGTCATTAGTCGAAACCAAATGTTGTATTAACAGTTCTTCACTGTTATCAGATGCAGTATAGAACACCCTCTTAGGTGAAAGATGCAGGAATGCTTGAATTTTATACTGTCTTAAATCTTTCTTCCAATGAACATCTCTCTGACGATAACACAAATTTATTTCGTGCATTGACAAACCTTCTAGTTTATTTTAGTTTATTAACTCATGCACTATCAATTATTGGTATTTTATTTGGCCTATTATTCGAGTTAACATCTTTCATTAGTTGCAAAACTAAATTAGAATGATTTGAAATTGTTTGATAGAAAACAAAATTGTTTTAACTTTAATTTTCATAAATTGAGATCATGTATAATAAAGACTAAAAGTATCGTATGTTCTCGGCATTTCTGAGCTAATTTGTTAATAGTGTTTGAAAAATGAATACCAATAATATGAAAATGAGTCGAAAAAGATTCTACTATTCTAATCTAAAAGGTAAATGTTTTACCTGCTTGAAAATCAGCATTCGTAATTTAGCTTTTATGTTTACTCGTTTATGCGTCTCACTGCTGATTATCTCCACCATGAAGTAGTCTACCTAAATATTTGGTTGTTCGCAAATATCGCATTTTCAAAGAATGAATGCAAAAGTTTAAATTTTATATGTTAATGACTTCATCACCGTCGTTAGAAATCACACACAAGTAAGTTAAGATTTTAGATTTGGTTAGAATAATCGATATGCTAAACATTTCTATGTTAACGACTTTATTTTCTTTTGGGTTTCTTTTAACGAGTAAGGCTATGTATGCGTTATGTTGAAAGTTGAGACTCTCGGCACTAAAGTTTTACTTTCTCGTAGTGAGACATTCGAATTGTTGAAATGCTTGTACATTCAAAATGGACGATACCAATTTTGTGCCAAATATGCATAGGGAAATCTGTTAACCAAGTACAGGTTTTTGTGTTCGGATCGATTTGTCGTAGGTTCTAATTATTGATTTTTGCGTTTGTTATTAAACTGCATTATATAGTTCGCATCCCTTGTGAAGAAAAATTAGATTTTTTATTTCTATTCAAAAAGTTATTGAAAATGGTTTTCTGTCCCATTTCTTTTATAAGCGTTCATAAGAAAATTCCTTATTGCCTTCGATTCAATTCTAATTTTCATGAGATGTATCGTCAAACTTGTTGCATTGGGACATTTTGCTAAATTTTCGGTGCTTTAATAAAAATCTCCTTCATTATTTGCCATCGAAAGATTAATATCCATATTAGCTGGTTTTCCAGTGAATGTTTACTGGAAAGATCGCAGTCAGTTTATTTAAACTAGAAATCATCGCTGACATTTACACAAAATAACAGAACTTGAGTTCAAATGTTCTTCATTATTGATGTTACATTGCTGCTTCTGTGAAGTAGTACATCATATAAAAGCGAACACAACACTCACTAAAGGCTTTAGTGAGTGTTGTGTCCACCGATGAAAAATGTTACCATAATCTATAAACAATACACAGCTTGATCGTTCAGATTTTTAAGAATAAGTGGACGTTTTTATAACAACGAATCTAACATCGTAAACCTCTTTTAATTTGTCGTTCTAAAAAAATAATGAAGGGATTCACATAAATATTTGCACTATCAATGGGCAAGATATTTCACGTGATACGTATAAATTATAGTAGACAACGTTTTATTCTTACTGTGAAGCATCAGTTTTACTGTATTATTCAAGTTTCCCATAATTAGCTACATTACTGAAACTCCTATAAACATTATGTATTAATTAAAACTAATTACAAAACGTGTACAAAGTTTTCAAAGACATGTTTTGTGCCATTATGAAGATGAAATGTTTTAAAGATTAAACATTAACATAAAATGTCTGCTCTATGTTGTGAAACTAGATGTTATAAATTGTTAACCTATTAATTTGGTAGGTAGTTGTCTTTCTTCATAAGAAGAAAGAGATTGTACATCTGGAAACACCCAAAATTCATTGCTGGTAAAAATGGTGCGCTTACATAAGTTTTTATTCAGATTAAGAACAGGCAAAAAAAAAAAAATGTTTGATATAAAACAATAATGTTTGATATAAAACAAAATTGTTTGATAAAAAAACACGATCATTTTGAATCTTACAAAATTATTCTAAATTTAATTTTAATAAACTGGGATCACACGAAGATGAGCGGATAGATGACGGTCGACCCTAGATGTGAAATGATTAGGATTGTAGTATTCGTGAAAGCATTCATACGTAGAGCTGTGTGTCACAAAATAGCAGTTCTTGGAAAGAAGCCTTTTGAATGGAACGCTCTTATCAAAGAATACGTAGGAAATGCGCTGATTCAATCCTTTGG
>CAHIKZ030000580.1:645000-702500 GCA_903632075.3 Acanthosepion pharaonis
CCTTCATAGCTATTGGACATAAGAACAATTTTCTATTCTTCACTAATATAAATTTTAAGGTTTTAATTATCAAAGAAATAGTATACGATTAAGCTTTATTTTTAAATGAAAACTAATTTAATACAAATAAAATATTCTACTATAATTATAATAATAATTATTATTACTATTTTTAATTAACACAACAATTGAGTTTTGCCTGTGGACCCCCGGAAATATTACATGGACCCCTAGGGTCCATGTAGACCCCGGTTGAGAACCACTGACCTAAGACAATTCCTTCCTGCCTCCTCCCATCAGCATTGCTGATACTAACCTCCATGAAATTGACCTGATGCGCTTACTCGGACTAACATTCTCGCCTGACATAAAGTGGAAAGATTATATTGAATCCATCGCTAGGTCTGCTGCTAAGAAATTTGGTTCACTGTGTTGTGATAGACAATTTTAATCTCCTGAATCTCTCTTACATTTTTATAATTCTACCAATAGTCTACGTTTTGAATATTGTTGCTACATGTGGTACGGTGATGTATATTTAGAGATTCTTGATAAAATACAAAAAATGAGCAATATTAGTGGTTTTGATCTGGCATCTCTGTTTCAATCACTTTCCCACCACCATAATGTTCCATGTTCGTTTTCTATAAATACATTTATGGTAATTGTTCGGATGAATTAAACGCTATGGTATCTAGACTTTATGAATTTATGCGCAGTATTATTGGCGGAAAAGTTTTATCACTTCAGAGTTGAACTGGCTAGATGTAACCATGTTCTATGCTAACAGTTTCTTTTCTCGCACTTCTTGTTTGTGGAACTCTCTTCTCGCTCTAGGTCTTCCAGTCTAATTTGATAAAAAATTTAAATGTAATTTCAATCGTTATCTACTATCTTCCGGATTACGCTTCTATTGTTTTTGCTCCCTAATAATGTTTTTTTTTTTATTCTTTCACACTAGTAACCTCTTGTGTCCTAGTGGCTTTACTGCCTTGTATCAAGTGATAGAATTAAAAAATATATAATTTCTTTTTCTTTATTTTATATCGATTCCTTTTTTCATTGCTTTCGTTTTCCTCATTTCCCATTCTTTATTTTCACATCAATCACAGATTTTTTTCTGTACTTTTCTTCTTTCTTTTTTTCTTCTACAACTACAACTAACTTTGTCTTCATTGCTTCTTTGTCTCTCTTATTCTTTATCTAATCCTCCACGTAAGTAATTCCTTTATGCTGCTTTGTCCATCATTACAATATCCTTTTTCTTCTACAATCAATTTTCATTCTTATTCAACATCCTTTTTTTTTACTGTCCTTTTCTTAAAATAACCGTCTTTTTTACCTCAACCATTCTCTAGCTTTCATCTCTTAAACTGTCATTTCTTTTTCTTGTACCGCTATCAGTATCTCCCTCCTTCGTCCATTATGTTTTTCTCTCTTTCTAATTCTTTCGATATTCATGAGAAGTTGAGAGGAACAAGTTATTAACATTGGCCGATGCCGTCGTCTGCATAAGAACCCCTTTCCCCATCAAGAAATGTCGTTTTACCAGGCATTACCTGCCAATTTATAACCATAAATGTCCTCATAATGCGCCGTTATTTACTTTTCAAACCTTGTTCCGCACCGAACGCTGTGTTTGGAATTGTTATTTTGTAGGATAATAAAATTTCAGGGTGTCGGAAGATGGCGAGTAAAGTATAGGAGATAGACGCCCCTGTCAGAGAGAAACAGTCTGAAAATAATGGTTGTCATCTAGTCAGTGTGAGTCTGCCTAAGAGCGTATAATTTGGAGTGTGTATGTTAAATTATGTGAGAGTAATTTTGTTCATGCTTGAGATTTTGGAAAAGTGTATGCGTGTATGTAACATCAGACACACACACACACACACATATAGTATAGATGTTTGTAACAATAACTGATTGTATATGGAAATATTGCTAAATTATTTCATGACCATGTGAGCATATTGGGAATATATGAAATACACACAATGTTGTTTAAATCTATTTTTAAACACTCCCTATTTTATAAGCTAACAAAGAAACTGGCTCAAAATGAAATCGGAAGATTTTGTTGTGTTGATCTTTCGACGGTTAGAAAGATTGTTTCAAAATTTGCAATCTCGACACATAGCAGAAGGCATTGATTCCATGAATAACGTTAAATATTTAACTGCATGAATATCTGTGCTGATGATACAACGGTATATAGTTGCACCTCTAAAACTTTAGATGAATAGAGCTTGGAAGCTGATCTATCCCCTGATCTAGCTTTAACAGCTCAGTGGGGAAAACTCTCTGGTCATATTCATTGCATCGAATACCAAACTATTGACGTTTCATCACTGACCAGATCCTGAAAGGGTCTTCTCTGAAGAAGGTTCCGTACCTTGGGCGCCTCTTGAGACTTAAAATGGACACGAACCTCAAGTAGAACTCGTACAATCGTTCCACTGCTAAAGATACTTGGAAAATGGTAGGTTCCCTTTATCCTACTGTTATCCTCAAAGTTTATAAGAGCCAGATCAGGTATAAAATAGAGTACTGCTATCATATATGGACAAGAACTGCCCAGTCCTCACTTTCCAGTCGCGATAGAGCACAAAAGCGTCTCTGTGTCCTTGTGGGTGACAAATTACTTTCCGCTCTACATTCCTTTTCCCACAGACGAATCGTTGTTAACCTTGATTACTATTTCCATGGAAAATTCAAACGAACTACATACATTCCACATTCCACACCCGTCATGTCACGCCCATTGTAGCTGACCAGCTTCATTCCCTTCATATTCCATTGGTGAAATGTTCCACTTGAGCAGCTTCTTCCAAAGAACCAATGCCTTGTGGAACCGACTTCCAAGAGGATCCTTCCGTAATCATTACAACCTAAATTAGTAATTCTCAAATTAAAAATTGCGGGCTTACGGCCATATCACATTGAAACACCATACAATTACCTAAGTTAAGCAATATTGATCTTGGTCAGTACCTAAATGGGTGACTTCTTTTGAATAACAGGTGCTGTAAGCTTGGACGTGCGTGTGGGTGGTGTCATGAATTATGATTCGGAATTGTTAATCGGAGAGCTGAGTTTCAATTCCAGTTTGGTTCGTTATATTTACTTACATGCAAATACCATCGAGAATAGTATGAATGGTAAGAATTGTATCACTAAATCATTATTATCCCTAAACAAAATTCTTACAGTCTAAAATATTCTCTGACTTAAAGAAAAGATAGATAGGCTGTAGAAAATGAAAATCAATTAACCTGTTCAAGTCTATCTTCCTCATATATCCCTATAAACTAGCGCAGTTTATGGGAATATGTAGGGAAGATATCTGTTAAACCTAGATTTACCCTATAACCATCTACCTCGAGTGACTCTAGGGACTTGTTCAGGGTAAACACTTGTAAAAATGCTTCCCTGCTGTCTTGTGTGCATATAAACCTCTAACTATTGTTGCTGTTAGCATTGATAGTGTTTGTCTATCATTCAGAATGTGTGAGTATTTAAAAAAATCACATTCAGGTAGACATATCTGTATTTATATGCCAATAAATTTGATATAATGTTTGAATTTGTCACTTTCCTTTTTTCCCTAAACTATGTAGCGTAACGGTTATTGGTAGTCAAGTGGAATCAGGGAAAGCTGAGTTTAAAATCTACGAGAAAGACTTATTTCCATCTATTCTGACCGTGGACAAAATACCATTTCATTATCATTCTCAAGAAATCAAAGAAATTCACAGATAATAAAGAGAAGGAATCTATGGAGAGCTATGAACACATACGCCCAGAAAGGAAAAGGAACAAATAACAAGATAGATATGGGTGACTTGTGCATGTGCTTTTATGAAAGGCTATATGCACGAGTTATAAGCGTAGTATTAATATAACTTAAAATTTCTCAAGTTTGAGTAAGCTTTACAATACCAAAAAAAATTAGATTCTTTATATTAAACCAACAAATATTTCAATTATAAAGTTATAAAGTAGTATAGTAATAGTCGTTGTAGTTTAGAAATAAAACCTAATTATTTTTAAGTATTCGGATCTTAAGTTGATTTTATCAATAATTTTATTTTTTCTTAAAAATACAATTCTACTATAAACATTTAATAAACTTGACACATTCTGCAACAATTTAGTTTTCTTCCATTATTTGAAGCAGTTTATCATTGTTTTCTTTTAATTTTACAAGTCTTGAGTCTATAAATAATTTTGCGAGACACTGTGCTTAATTTTGTATTCAATAAAATAATGAGAAATCCAGTGTTTGTTTTAACGGCTTCGTTGTTCATTGTAATATATTCGGCAGCAGAAACAACAAAATTAATTTTAATTTTGAGAAATTCTACATTGTAGAATTGTGTATCATATCATGATTTGAAAGACACCAAGGAAACTAAAATTTTTGAAGTATTGTTCATTGGTTCAATATTTAAAGGTGAAATATTTCGGAAAAATAATTATGAAATTTATTTTAATATATGATGACTTCTCTTCACGAACGAAGTTTTAAAAGGAAATTATGCGTCGTTTGCAAATCCGATGATTAAAATAATATTTTCCAGAGTGGCTGCAGGAAAAAGTTTGACAACAGGAAGTTCTGGTTTTATGGCGTTAACTCTGCTTTTGTGGATTAGTAGAACTGAAAGACTTCAAGTTTCGCAAATTGATTTTTTAGGTTTATAATCGGATGTAGGTGTGTCAAGTACAGAGACAGAGTCGGGAGTATGCTAACCTCAATAGGTGTTAACAAACGAAGACTTGACGACTGTCCGCTGTGGTCGTACTTAATCGGCAACCAGTCCGTCCATTATCGTGAATGGGGAAGTTGGGTTATATCATCACAACAAAACCGAAATAAAAAAAATAATTTCAAGTCAATGAAATTCTACTTTAACTCTGGTTTCTTTCTTCCGCATGATAACAAGATTGAAAAATTTTCAATGAAGACTATTATCCTCTTCTTTGCCAAGTGTTGAACCTTAATTAAATTAACAAATGATTTTTTGGAAAGGTGGTGGTGGGGGAATAATACCCTGTATGCTTACAGCATTTTACACCCTCAGGTGACAAAGGGAGGGGTAATTTTGTTGTCTCTGCTAAAGAAAATGTTACAATTTTTAATGGTAAACAAAGAAGCTGTTCAAATAAAACTGAATGTCTCATTATTTTGCAAAATACAGAAATTAAATACAGTGTCTTTCAAAATTATCGTTTCAAAACGTGAATACTTGTTAAAGACGATAAAATAAAAAAAAAACAAACTGATAAACTTTCTCAAATAATGGGAGAAAATGAAATCCTTGCAGGTTGTCTGAAGTTTATAACAGGTTTAAAAGGGAATCGCATTTCCCAGCAAAAAATAAAATTCGCCAAAAATCAATATAAGATTTGAATGCTTAAAAATCTTATTTTTAATATCATCTAAACTACGACTATTACTACATTACCTTATCACTGTGATCTTAAATATGGTATCATTTGTTATATTAATATAACAATATTGACTTGAATCATATTATCATAAAAAGATATAGGGAATTTAAGAAGACAGATTAGATAACATGACAGCAGTAACGAAGAACGATTTTTGTGGTATCGTCAATGATTTGTGCCTAATATGTACAATATATACATACACACATAAGCATGTGCAGGGAGAGAAAGCGAGGGAGAAAGAAAGAAACAGTATGAGAGAAAGAGAGAGAGAGAGATAGAGAGGGACGGGGGGTGTAATATCTTATGATATAATGAGTAAGTGCTTTTTGTCTGTAATGTCTCATTTTTTTGTATTAATTTTATCCTCCTTGCACTGACGGCATATTTAAAGATATATATATCAGAGCTTAATAATAGTAAGGACAACAAAATATGCTGTCATCTTTTATGATATGGGAAATAGATTACTAAATAAATAGATAGCATCATTTGATTTAGATTTGAAACTTTGATTAGGATATAGTCATTATTAATTTTGATTTAAAAACACAAGAGAAATACAATGCCTCCGACTAAAGGAAGACGATAATTGTTAGGATTATAAAGGAAACTTATTGTAGGCCAATCCGAAATTGGAATGAATCAGTTTCAAAAGGCATGGTAATTAGAAATTTCAGTTTCCACATGATTGTAGAATTCAATATAGCAGGAAAGGAAACCACTCTATGGGACATCAGAAAGGCTTTTTATGATAAGGCACAGAACACTGGAAAAAATTAGCAACAGATTTGAGAGATTGAAAGAGAAAGTGAGTGGGAATGAGAGATATATAGATAGATATAGAGAGTGAGTGAGTGTGTATGCGCATGTCTGTCCAGGACAGTAATGGCGGCATATAATTTTCATCATGGTTTATTAAGACAGAGCAGCTAGGGCCGTGAACAATGATAGATTGAGCTTTGGGCGCATTGCCATCTGAAAAGATGGCGATATACCCAAGAACACCGTCGGAGGATTAAGAAGATTTCTTAGCAGATAATTCTTTGCAGCGCCTGCAGTTCACAAAAAACATAGATTTTTCCATATGGCGCTGGGAAGAATTTGGGGCATCATTTGTTCGCAGCTTCTTAGCTGAATTTTGCAGGAGTGTCTTAGCCTAATATTCAGTGACAGTTATTTAGACAAAGCAAAACACTTTTGATGGTAGATGTAGCTCCATAACAGACCGAATAAAAACTCGAGAAAGGCAAGTACAAAATGATATTAAGCGACGCCAATGAAATAGCCAGTATCTTGAAATAGATCCTATTGAACATATAAACATACAGAATCGCAAAATGAAGTAAACCTCTCGAAAACAAGATTCGTTTCCTTTTGAATAAAGCCTGAGTTATACTGGAAGACAAATTAGTAGATTTGATAAATTCCTTGTCTTAAAGAATAAAACATTAAAATTTACTAAATTAACTAAATTTAAATTTGTAGAGTAAAATATTACGGAATTGTTTGAATTGTTTAAAAATGTTTCTTGCTTAAAATGAGAGATGCTTACTTTTCTGTTATATATTTCGGCAAACAGACGTTGTAGGGGAAAATGTTTTGCTGCTTGTTTTATTGTAAAATTGTTGGTCTTCTTTTAGGTAAGAAATCATCGTGTTAGCGTAGGAAAAGTTAATTCAAAATAATCAAGATGTTGATTCAGAAAAATAAAGAATGGCTAGACATAATGAACTACATTGGCGATAGCTTTGCTTTGACGGCCAAAACATTGACAATGTCTCTATGGGAAAACGATACATAAAATTTTATATATCAACAACAATTTTAGTGGAAAAAAGATTATGAAAAATTGGAAAACTTCGATGAGGTGACATTTATATTGATGCGACTACAGATGCATATGAAGGAGATGGAACGCTGAGAATTTTAAATTTAAATTCTTCTTTTAAAATCTGTTTTAGTTATATAGGATAACCAATTTCATATAGTTTCTCTATGAAAGAACAATATTAAAATGCTTGAGTTATTATTAATGCAAAGAACAATCGATAATATAAGAAGAAAAAACAATTCTATAACGTAACATATTAGGCGCTCAATGCTTTCCTTACCGGGACTATTTTTTTTCCTTAAAAAAGAAGTCATGTCCGTTCAGCACGTAGGCAATTATGGCTCTTCACTGATTCTATTTCTTTCATATCTGGAAACTGCCATGACTATTCTTGGAAAAGATGGTTTCCCGCTGCCTTCTCCAGTTTTGAATTCAGAGTTGTCCCCTTTATAGATTGATTGCCTTGTCAAGGCTACAAAACTAGGAACTGCTATTTTATGGGGGTTGAATTTCCAATGAACTATTCAGTCCAGGGAAGAAGATTAAATCTATTCATTGTAAATAAAAAGAAAACTTGTCAACTACGAGATGTCACTGTTCCAGTACATCACGGGCTAGAATTGGAAAAGGAAAAATAGTTTCAACAAAATATAGATTTTTAACAAAGTCTATATTTTGATTAAGATTTATTTCAAGTGGAAAAAATTGCAAAATAAAAAAACGCGAGAGTTATCGCCATCAAACTTAGCACTCTTGGGATAATCTTGAGACGCCTTACAAAAGATTAGAAGTGAATATCCAAGTAAGAATTAAAATCTTCCAGATGATATCATTATTAAATCAGGTAAGATACTGAGGAGAGTTCTGTAGAATCCTTGACATATGATCTTCAGTTTATTATGTCTTATTGTTAAAGAGTATGTAGCAGCAGTGCTACTACTACTACAACTACTACTACTACTACTACTACTACTTTATTGGACATTACATGCTAAGACAATATATTAATTAGCATGTCTGTTCGAACCATGTTATTGAAGTCTCGGATACATGACCTGCAAATCGAAGTAAAAAAAAAAATTGTAGAAACTCAAAACTATTATTATCCCTATTGTGATAGGTACACTGAGTATGATAAACAAGGGTAGTGAAAATCATGTGAGTAAAATCAGAGCTACAAAAGATTATTTTGTGTAGAACTGCACATATCTTCAAAAACCTTTCCATGTAAACGAAACGTCCCAAATATGTGTAGAGAGCTCTCCTACAATGTACTTTTTACTCATAGACCTTGGAGAGGACTTGGAAATTAAACAGTTAAATTACTCACTGGCAAGATGATACCACAAATAATACTAATAGTATTACTAATACTACTACTACTACTAATAGTAATCTGTCCAGTCAAATATGTATGCATTTGTGGGTTAGAAAGAAAATGAAATTGCATCTCTTCACTCTTCTAGTTTTGCCAATAATAATAATAATAATAATAATAATAATAATAATAATAATAATAATCACGAAGTAGAAGAAGTTAAAAGCTATGACTGGTGGAGTTGATGAAGACGAAAAATTGGGTCGAATGAAATGGTCAACGGATTGAAGTGCGTCAATTGAAAATACCCTCTCCTATACTCTGCCTTTCTCGCGCCATTATCATTAATCGCAGTCAAGTTGTCACAGCCTTGGCAGGGTGTCACATACGTCTACGCTGCCTTCACCTCATCTGATGCGATTTTTGTATCACTCGCTCATATTAAAGACCGACTTTTCTTTTTTGCTCTCTGATGCTGAAGACACGTCGAGACTTCTTTATTTGGGTTGAATGATGGCTCTCTGGCTATGAGTGTCTGTCTGTAGCACTAATTTTTCTTCCCATTAGGCACCATTTTTTCAGGAAATTTTATGGAGAATATTATTGATATAGTTCTATAAATTGAAAATACGCCAGTATGACCTTCTTTATCAAGAGAAATAATAGACATTAATATCGAGCAGATAATGAAACAGAGATAGATAGATAGATAGATAGATAGATAGATAGATAGATAGATAGAGCCAGAGACAACAGGGAGAGAGAGAGAGAGAGAGAGAGAGAGAGAGAGATAAAGAGAGAGAGATGAACTGACAAGTAGGTAGCCAGATATAGATTAAATCAGATATAACTATTTGTTCAACGTGTGTACCTTTAGAAATATGGCTGATAGTTTCTAATAGGTAGATGCTGAACCAAGGCCAACTCAAATCAAGAAAATGGGCAAATATATGGCTAGAGATCATTTCTGTTTTCAACATTGTGAGAATTCATATAAAAGTTGTCGCTTGTTTAGAGAGATGGGTAAATGGTTAAACATATACAAACGCAAGATCTTTGAATGCAAGTCTTCTTGAAAATAAACTGTTAACGTGTATTTTTTCCGAAAAATTTCAAGAAAACATTGGATTAAATGAATTTTATGCAGCAAAAATATGCACATTTTTAATTGTCCTAATAAGGATTTCCAGGTAGTGAAGTTTGGATCTGAAATATTATTCGAAGTTCCAAGTTTTCACTTATCATTTGTACATGAATAAAAACTATTTTTAAAAAACAATATATTGTAACTCTTTCCTCCTTCCTTCTCCATTCGCTTTCTATCATCCTCTCCTCTCTCTTTGCCTCGGATATGTTTTTATAGGATGTATACTAGTACCCGAAATAAAAAGTGTGTTTATATATATATATATATATATATATATATATATATATATATATATATATATATATATAGATATATATTACATAGAGTTATACAGAGATGGTGGCCTTAGGGTAGTGAGGATGACTACTAACTTTAAAATAGATAAAATTAAAAAAACAATGCATAGAGAATTCAGAAACCTAAATTTAAAAATTACGGTTAGCACAGAATTGAAAAGAGTAAACTTCCTTGACATAACATTAGACTTAATGAAAAACACATACCTATCGTATAGAAAATCGAATACTAATCCTTGGTATGTACATCCTAGTCAAATCATGCTACCTCTATAATTAACCACATACCTTCATAAATTGAGAAAAGAATTATGAATAATATGATATATATAATTATGAATAATTATTATGAAGAAATATTCTATAAACATAGTAATTTTTACAACCGAGCTCTAAAAAATAGTGACTACAAACACTCTAATATCAATTATATAAAAAATAATAGTACAAAACAGAAGAAAAACAAAAAGAAAAATCGTTTAGTACCCCACTCCATACAACCAAATGGTTAATAATAAGCTAGGACAAAAAAATTCTAGTTTTAATCGAAAAACATTTTCCTAATAACAGTAAACTTAGCAAGATTTTTAATAAAAACAACCTAAAATTAAGTTACAGCTGTACTGAAAATTTAGAAAGCCAGTTAAGTTACAGCTGTACTGAAAATTTAAAAAGACAAAAAAACAAAAACAAAAAACAAAAAACATAATAATAATAAAATCTTGAAAAAAATACGCATGACAAAATCAAATAAAGATCCTAAAATGAAATTAGACAACAACAATGAAAAATTATGTAATTGTAGAAACACTGAAAATTTCCCTTTGAATAAAAAATGCCACATAGAATCCGCAGTATACCAATGCACAATCTCATCTATTGAGAATCCAAATATTGAAAAAATATATATATATATATATATATATATATATATATATATATATATATATATATATATATATAAAAATAAAAACAGATCACTTTAAGGTTCCATGTAATAAATTATTTCACCGCAGCCCTTTTAAAGGACTGCGGGTCATCAGACTTTACTTTCAAAGGTTGAAACAAATTTTAGCTTTATTACATGGAACCTTAAAGTGGTCTGTTTTTATTTAAATTATTTGCTTTGCATTTACATTGAGCTCTCTGTAGTTTATCCTCCTTGGGTCTACCCATACGGATTACCTAGTTTTTCGTAAACTAAATATATATATATATATATATATATGATCCACAAGAAATGAATTTAAAATGAGGTAGAGACAACACCAAAGTTCCTTCAATAATATTAGAAACTGAAACCAAACATCCCTATCTAAATATTTTTTGCATTTAAAAGAAACAAATAAAACACCAAATGAAAAATAATAAATAGAACAAGAACTTGTAGAATCTGGGATGACCCATGCTCTTTATGCCTACATGAAAAACTACACATTATCAAGTTCTTAAAAAAAAATTATTTAATCAAAGAAATGAAATAACGTTTTTCTGCATCCACTACCAAATATATGCCTTAAAAATTAGTAATTTATAAATGGTTAGAAAAAAAATTACAATAGAAATTAAATCCTAATATATATATATATATAATATATATATATATATATATATATATATATATATATATATATATATATATATAGATGGGAAGTAGTAATTCTTTCAAAAATGGAGATATTTAAAAAAAAAAAAAAACTGGGGTGCAGATTTATACTTTGATAAAATTCAATATCAGCACACCTGAGAAATTTCTGTCTAAATAGGTAAATTTCACTTTAAATAAGCCTGGATTCTTTAGATCAATGTTGAGATCGAATTTATTTCTCTGTATAAGTAATACATTTAATAAATTGTCGTGTATAAAGGCCCTTTTGTGTACATAGAAATACTTTTTAAATTTCTGCAAGTTTCCCCAATGTATTGTGAGCAGCAGTAGTTCTGGCGATTTATTTTATATTTTTCCTGCTTCAGAAGTATTTTTTGATAATATTCATAATAGTTTTGGGTTGTAATTAATATGATGTTGTTTGGAATGGATAAATTGTTTTTGAACAGTGGACATTACGGAGTTAGTAGGTAGTATTATGTGTCTGTTCTATTTAGTTTAATGTCATTGCCATTGTTGTTAATGCTGTTATGCTTTTTGCGGTTGTATATTTTTGTAAGTCTTTCTCTTAGCATTGTGAATGAAATAATAAGTATTAGATGTTTTAAAAGTGTTTTTATTTTCTTCTTTTGGTAAGTATTTGGGGCTGCAGATTCTTAGTGCTCTTAAATAAAATCCTATAATTATGCCAAACTTGATCTAAAAAATTCAGAACATCATTTACTCACTTTCGTTTATTAAACATTGAATTGTGTCACTTGGCATCCTCCATAACTTACCTCGACTTTTCTGATTAAAAATAAAAATAAAATCCTTGCATTTGCCTTCATGAAGTACCTCAAAGGATGAAATGCGCCGGATAAGTTAAGTTTACTTTTGTCTTTATTCATATATATATATATATATATATATATATATATGTGTGTGTGTGTGTGTGTGTGTGTGTGTGTATGTATATATATATATATATATATATATATATATATATATATATATATATATATATATATATATACTAATGATTTAAGGTGTGAACTGAATTTATGGATATATAGGCCTCTATGTACTACTGTTTGCGTGCCTGTTAATGCGTCTAACTTTAAATACATGAAAGAAAGCGTGTACACATTTTCTAGGTTCTTATGGATTAAGGTATATCAGTGTCATGGTTAGTGTAAATGGTGGTGCAAATAAATATATGCTTGTATGTATATGCAGTTTATATATGCACTTCCCAAAGGACGCGTTCCTTACTACATGTGCACGTTATTGTCCTGTCCATATACGTGTATCTGTTTGTGCGGAGGTCGGTAATGTCGTATGCCTGTCAATGCAAAAAACTCACATCTCATCTCTTAGATTCTAACAAACACAACCTCCTGTAATAAAACAGAACTGTCTCAGTCCAGGAGTGGGAAAGTTTATTGCTTTTATCTTTGTTACACTTTTTTTTTTTATCGTTGTTACTCGCGATGTTTTCTGATTTTATTGGTCTCGTTATTTAGGCCGTTATTTCTTTTGTCTTCGTTAACGGTTTCTTCATTTATTGAACTTGCAGACGATTTATTATTAGTTTTAATAGTACGAATAGATTTTTTCTGTTTTTTTCTGTTTTAGACATTCGTTATTGTTTGATTTTTATTTTCCTACTTTTTTTTTATCTTTCTAATGTTAGTAATTTTTAAATCATGATTTGCTTAGTTTTAGGTTTTTGGCTTATCCTTAATTTTACTTCCGGTTTTATACTGCTTTAATAAGTAAACGAAAAAAGTCACTGAAAAGAAAAAAAACGAAAAAAAAAAAAAAAAAACAAACAAAAAAAACAGAAAAATGAATTAAGAATTCTGAGAGACAAGAAAAGACAAGGCGGTCAGTGTGAAATCAAAACATAAAAAAGCACATAAAGATGAATTTTCACATAAGAATATGGAAATAATCCAAATCAAGAAAGAATCTAAAATCAAGGTTAAAAGAAGAGATGAAGAAAAAAACAAGAGAAACAAGAATAATAAAAATGGCAAGAAAGAAATGGAACAAAAATTTAAAAAAAAAAAAAAAAAAAAAAACAATGGCTTTGAAATAAGAAAGAGAAAGGAATAAAATGAAAAAAAAAAAACACGGAATATTATTCATTCCTTTCTTTTCGAAAGGGAATGAATAATATGTAAAAAAAAGGAAAGAAACGATAGAAAATACCAAGGAAAAGAAAAGATGTAGAAAGAAAATATTGTCGAAGGAAAATAATGAAATAGAAAAGAAGTAAAAGCGAACAGGAAATAAGAACGATAGTATCCGTTGCTGTTTAGCCGAAATTCAATGTTAGCTGAGGATGGGACATCCGGGTGACATGAAAACGAAACGCTGTCCGACATTATTGTTCACTTATTTGCGGCGGATCGGCTGACTGTCCGAGATGCATGCTGGGAATAAATTGCTACAGCCCCCGATACACACTCCATTTAAGATGTGCCTCCGCAATGCATGGTGGTGTATACGATCATGGAACAGTCTAATAAGGCGAATTTGCGATGAGAGATATATTATTTTAGTATAGAAAATGTTATAAATAGCGGAATGATATTGGCACTTTAAATGTACATTTTTGCTCCCCTAAGGTTATTAAACATTATGAATTTTGAGCTTAAAGACACGATGAACACACACATCCAAATTTCATGGAGGTCATTAGGAGCATATATTGTTACTGGAAGAATATTCTAAAAATGATATGATTAATAAATTAAAAGCCTTGGCAATGTTGTCTGCTATATCATGATGATTAGTTTTTGGGGTGGGGTGCAAGGTTATGTAATCTTAGATTCTCGTAAAAGAAATTAGTTAAAAACTTTTTGTTTATTAGTCTAACGTTACTAAAGCCGTTACTAAGGTTAGATAGAATGTCGGCTGACTGTCCCCATTTTTAATGAGAATTCGGTTAATTCTTACAGATTGAAAATCTGGTTAATTAACAGATTTTGATTGTAATGTTGAGTATATTTTACATTTCGATTGATTTTTAATGATTCCGATTGAAATTCATATTAACGCTTATCCATTTGGTTTGAAATTTCTCTTATATTGTGATTGCTTTAACTAAGAATTCGATTTATTCTTACTTATTTCCATTTCCTTTTCTGTACATTGCTTGAAATATTCATTCACTGTAACGGTTAAATTTTAATGAAAATGGAAACAAAAAGGACACATAGTGAGAATCATAAAATGGGGAGAATGTTTGGAAAATTTTACATTCCCAGGTAATATATGCATGGTAAGAAGGGCAGAAGGAAACAGTGACTAACTTAGCTAATCTAGCTTATGTAAGTGAGTGGCAAAAGAGAAACTAGTAAAGATGATAGTGTGTCAAATAGCAAGTTGTGGAGAGTCATGATTACCAAAGTTCTGAAACGACACGGCTTACAGAAGAAAAGGTTGCAGCATCGAGAAAAATAGAAGAGTAAAGAAAAAAAGTGGATGCTGAATAACATTTACAACACCGATTATGAAAATGAGTGAAAACTCATTAATGCTAGCAGTTATTTCTACATTCTTTTTGGATGCGAGACATTTTGTTTCTTTCCGTTAAATTTCTGAAAATCAATATATGTGTTGACTTAAGCTGTGGCTGGCAACGTGGCAAATTAATTAGTAAGCATTTTTGATAGATCATCAATTAGAATATTGTTATATTTGCTATATAAACAATGTTTGCTCATTCATTAGTAAAAAGACTTTGTGGTAAGTTATTAAAACGTCAAACATCGTGAGGAAATTAACGCCGTAAAATAATTGTCATGCTTGTAAAATATGCGCAAAAGAAAATACATGTATACTTTCTATTGAATTTGGTTTTAAATTGATATTCAAAGTAGTTAAGTCAAAAAGATTCGTAATTTAGAAAATTGACACGAAGTTATTAAGCAGAGACACAAAATATTCATGTTAAAAATATTTTGATGTAAACGTTAACAATTGATTTCGACATTTCATCATGACTTGCATCTGGCGGATTGCAATTCTTATTTAATTTGTTCATCAGACATTTTGACTGGAATTTTCAAAATGTCATCTTATTTTATATGGCGTGTTCCTTCTGGGCGTAGGTGATTCTGACTCAACACAACTTCCTATCTTTTGTAGCTTTTAGAAATATTTGTCCCCTTACCACCCTTCCAAGTTCCTGTTCTGCTATGAATTTATATAAGCATATTAGGAAGGTTACGAGTTGTTTCCCTTTGCTCCTCTTGCCTTCAATATATTCTGTTAAATTCTCCAAGCCCTCTTTTCTCATTATGTGCCATAGAAATATCAACTGTCTCTTTCTGATTCTAATTATTGTTGATTATGTTTCCATTTTCATTAGAACTTCTCAAATGTTCAATCCATTGTATTCGCAAGCATCCTTCTGTAGAACAAAATTTCTGTTGACTCATCTCTTTTCTGTTTGTGAGGAGATTATCCAACATTCACTGCAATATAGAAGGATTGATATTACATAGCAGTTTAACACTCTTTTCTTTGTTTCTAACGAAAAATTTCCGTTTCTTAATACTTTGCTGTTTTAGTTTTTTTTTTTTGCTTTTTAGTTTTTACGAGGAATATTTTGTTATTCCAAAACGGCCTTGGATTTCGGTGTTACATTTATTACTTTCCATACAGTAAGACCTTGGTACTTATCTCCAATTCGTAACTTGGATCTTAAGCTGTCATACATTTTCTAATTAAGAGTTTGCTTGCGTTTTACACATTTAAACTCAAGTTTTTGTTGCCTCTTGTACATATTGACTGAAATTTCGATTTCGAATAATTCTTTAATTAAATTATTCGAACTTTCGATTAGATTTTCGAAATTTTGATTGCCATTTCAATTGATTCTTAAAAGATTTGCATGAAATCTTCTTACATTTTAATTGAAATTTCTCTTTCAATAGGAATTCATTTATTTAGATTGAAATTTCGTTTAATTTATTTTGATTGACATTAGACACATTTTTAATGAAATTTCGATAGAATTTTATTTATATTGAAACTTCGATAAATTCTTGTAACTTTTATTATACTTACAATTTTGATAGAAATTCTGATTGACGCTTTATTTGGATTTAAATATAAAGTGAATTACATATTTTGATTGAAATTCTGATTTAATCTGAGATATTTCAGTAGAAATTTCTTACATATTTTAATTAAAAATTTGAGAGGCACTTAATAATTTGGATTGAGATTTCGAGTAAATCTAAAATATTTTGGTAAATTATGATTGACTTTTATGAAATTGGACAGAAATGTCGGTTGACTGTCCCCATTTATATTGAAAATTCAGTTAATAGATTTTGATCGAAATGTTGATCAAATTTTATTTGGATTGACATTTCAATAGAATTTTATATTAACACTTACTCATTTGGTTTAAAAATTATTTATTCTTACTTATATCGATTTCTTTTTACTTATTTCAATTTCCTTTTATGTACATTGTTTGAAATGTTAACCCACTCTGACTTATTGAAAATCCATTCGCCTCTTGCACATTCATTTTGGTAGATAAAGAATTATCCTTATTATACGTATGTACAGTCAGACTAATAGACTCATCTTGATTGTTATATTCCTGACGTTTGGGCGGCCATTGTATCCTTTGACCTTTTTAAGATATCTGTCCTACTCGGTTACCTACTAGGAATTTTTAACCCTACCCCTTATTCGTTTTTTCATGTGTCACTGAACTAAAATGTAATATTTTATAATTTAAAATGAGCTTCATTCTAAACTGAAAATAGAAAAAAAATCTCAGATGCAGTGACTAACAGTTTTTTTTTTTAAATTGAAAAATATGAGGAAAGTTTAATTTAGAAATATGACGAAAATAAAATAAAGCAAATATTTTCGGCGAGTGAAAATTTTGAAATTCAAGCGAAACAACAACTTCAGTTTTGAATATTTGATCCGATATTCGAAAAGAAGAAAAAGTATGAGTGGATTCACTGGTTCAACAATGAATAGGTGAAACAAAAATACAGTATGAAAAAGCTTGATTTGGAGTATTAGAAATTCAAGGAAGGTTCAGGGCGATTCAAATTTTATTATTATTGAAATCAGAAAGAATACTGATAAAAATATTTTTAGTTAATCTCCATTGAATCCCACGATTTATTACAGTTGTGAAAAGTTGATAATTAAAATATGGATATACAATTGCTGAGGAAGATGGGATGCTAAAATGTAATTATTTAAACCCAAAAAGTTAATACACGTTTGCAATATGTATAAACTGGCAAAATCGCTAAATTAATATATAAGATAGAAAAGATAGTATAGTTACTGAAGTCTGATGCTTGCCAAATAAGCAAATAAATAGCGTACAGAAGAACAATGATTTAAAAGCGGGTTGCAAGATAAGACTTGAGCTTTAAATAGAGTTTATATAGAAATTTTATATTACACGAAAAGAAAAAGACAATCAAGAATGGGAAGGTCCAAATGTGTGGTGAATCGTCAAAATCAAAAAAACCCTTAAAAAATAACAGTAGTTTTAATAGAAGAAATAAATCAAAAGAATTAAAGAAGATTGGTACAATGTAGAATTCAACAATACAGAAGATGTTTAGTCTGATGAATATAGCAATAGAAATAAACAGAATCGATGTGAATGGCAAAAGAAAAAAGAAAATAAAGAACAAAATGAAATGAAAGAACAAAAAAGGAAAAGAAAAAACAAAAGAAAAAGGAGTATGCTCTGTGGATGTCAGATGGAATACAGTAGAAAGCCATTTGGAGTGGTTGACCAACACGAGAATGAATTACATGATATCTAAGTTTTCAACAAACATATCGACATTAAAATGAAGTCTAAAAATAAAATATGAAAGATTTGATAAAATAGATGTTCAAGGCATTCATAGCACTACATGGAAATTACACAAATACACGATTGAAGTAAGAATCTCCTAGTAGCGGACTAACGGGAAGCTGAAGTTGATTAAAAAAGCGTCCCAAAATTAATAATTACAGGTAATTACAGGCGCAAAATGTGCTTGTCTATGATATAGAAAATCATTAGATCGCGTTCACTTTCACACAAATGACCTTGAGAATTTATGAAACGAACGCTTCTCCCCACCTCGGACCGGAATCTCTAGCCTTGGTTGCCACCCTAAGATAAAAAAAATCCAGTTTCATGTCCATCTATGATGTGGAAAACCCTCACAACACAACTTTGAGAAAAAACCCAAAAAGCATTACTATGTGTTAGAAAACCAATGAAGGGATGTATTCTAAAAATCGACAATTGGCCTATTATTCATCGATAATTATGAAAGAAGTTAAAACAAGGAAGAACAACATAGCTATGGTATTCTTGCAAGAAAGACACATATTTTGATATGAGAATACCTAAATATGTTAAATACCTCATAGGATGTTTTGAAATCTACAATTAACAAAATTGGGTGTGTGGGGGGGCGGGGGTAGAACTAACGTAGAAGTTGGCGGCGAAGAAACTGGGTTCAAATTCTTCCTGAGTCCGTTTTTATCACTTTCGCGCAAAATCTCCTTGGGAAAAGTATGGATCGATCTCTTCTCCCTCACCAGACGGGGTTATCTTGTCTTGGTTTGACTGTGACCCTATAAGCCTCAGAGAGTATATTGTTTCAAGAAGAATTAAGTAGATTCCGTAGACGAAGATCAATTTAAAAATAGGCCTTTTCTGGAGACTTCCTGTCTTCAATATTGTTCATCATAGCAATGATGCCACTGAAGTGCATCTTGCAGAATTATAATGGCCATCGGAATAAAAAACAAAACAAAAATAAAATGCATCTACTTCATTTATACAGGCAAACATTTCTTGTAAAAAATAAAAAATTGCGGATTATTATCTAAACAGTCAGGATCTTCAGGCATGGTTTTAAAAATGTGCTATGCTTGTGATGCACAAAGGCAAGAAGAATAAAAAAGGCAGTGAACTACTCAATTACAAAATTATTAGCACTATAAATGACGAAGAGGAAGAAAAAAGTTTGGAACATTGGAAAAAATCCAGTGGAACAGAACGAAATGAAGGCTGCAGTTACAACACATGCTTAAGAAAAATCAAGAAAATATTAGCAACTAGATTCAACAGCTGAAACAGGATTAATTTATTCAAATAGTAAGTAAGCACGACGACATATTCGGCGGGGGTCTGAAACAGGATCAGGGAAAACTGAGAAATCCAGGAGAAAAACCAAGATGGTGAAAATTTTGATAGATGAAAAGGGAAAAATGGTGTCGTCAGTATAAAGAATTGCGTTAAATTTGCTACGAAGAATTGTAAAGCCTACACAAAGCAGAATAATAAATGATTAATTATGACACACAAAAGTTACAAAACTGACAGGAGAATTAATGGGGAATCTCAGAAATCCAAAGGGAAATTACAAAAAATAGAAAGAAAATCAACCTGGACATTTCAAAAGAAATACGAAAGCTATTATGGAAGAGACGATATGTTTATAAAGACATATGAAGAGAGAAAATGTATATTTATTGACAATTTCAAGAACAATTTAATGAGAATCAGCAAGATTATAAAAACAATTTAGTAAGAACCAGCGATAATAAAACTGACATAGATTGGATGGAAAAATAATGTAGACGATGGGGGGAAGGATAACGGATATCAGCGAGGAAAGTGAGCCGAGTTCAAACTGTGGCCTACACTGTTGCATTCACTTTCACACAAATTGGAAAAAGGCATCAATCTGTCTATTCTCGCCTAAGCTAAAGGGTAAATAACAGGAAAGAGTGGCTCTCTGGCCTTGGGTGAATTGCAAGATGTCAAGAAGGCAACGGGGAAATCACACCCGCTGTTATTCCCGAGAATGTATGGCATTTCACATACAAATAATGTGTAGACATTTTCTATCATATACCGTATATTTTCGCATATAAGGCGACCTTTAGATAAGAGGAAGTAAAAAATAATGGAAAATTTCATGAATATATTTTATGTCTGTATTATAATACGGCTGCATATTGATTTTATTGTAGAGACATTATTATTATGAATAAATAAATATATAAAATAATAATAATTATTATAATTAATAAAATAAAATAAAACAAATAACACAAAAACGTTGTTTAAAATAAATTAAATAAAAATAATAAAACTCTCCCAGCATGCAACAAAAACTGTTCCTGTCGGAAATACGGAAATCGCACCAAAAGAAGTTGAATCCAATCTCTCCGTTTCCAACTGCTGGCTAGACAACACATTCCGAATTTTCTCCTCGACATTGCTAATATTAATACAAAGTAACTTTTATGCAACCATAAAACACTTGTAACCAAAAATCCACACACCAGCACACATAATAAATAAATTGTATGATATTAATGTACAATTTAACATGTCTTTACTATTATCTCTGCATATGTTTTTATTTCCTGTAAACTATTTCATCTGATATGATGTGAGTGACCCCCCCCCAATATAAAGATGATGTTATTGGAAATATTGTTACTTATGTATCCTTAGAAATTCAAAATAGACGTAATAACAAAACAGATTCTATATCTATGTCAATTACAAACAGCCTGGTGTACTAATGGCCATTTACTTATACTTCATCGACAATCACAAAATACCGCTAATACGATAATAGTACATTCCACTTTCAACATTTTTTTAATTCGCAAACATAACTCGATGTTTACATTTTCTCAGCTGAGCTTGCATGGGTACAAGTTGATTTCAGTGATATGGAATTATTCTTCGTATAGGCAATTTATTATGAAGTTATGCCAGTAAGATATAAGGTAGAAATAGTTTTATTACTTTTATTATCAATTTATTTGATAATGTGAATCTTTTCATCTTCGTTATTGATTATCGCAAGGAGACCAATAAACATCACTCAGAATTTAAGGTTTCTTTATTAGAATTGTAGTATAAGTCGACCCCCAATTTTTAAGGGAGATTTTTTTTGATTTATAGGTCGTCTTATACGCGGAAATATACGGTAAATAAATACAACTAGTTATTTAAAAAAGTGTAAAAATAGAAATAACTGAGCAAACAACAGAAAATCAATGTTACATGAACAAATAATCAGTATTAGAAAACTATTAAAAATCACTGATGAAGTAGGAAAGCGTTTCGAAAAACGTTACTGTAACTTGGTAAACTGCGATCATTGTCAGATATTTTTGTTTAGAAAAAGGCAAGTGATAATAAAACATTTTTGTGGGCTACAGCGACTCATCTATAGAAAAGAAGAACGTGCCCCGCAGAAACTATAATTCCACAGAACGAAAGGCTTGAAGAAAGACAGATATTTGAGAAATATTTCGAGGAAATAGATTTCCTAAAGCGATACTGGTAATGATATGTTGAGGATGAATTTATTAAGAAAAAGTTAGGATTTATCGCCAAGGAAACCACGGGAGGTCACAGGAGCTAAGGTTAACGCTTTAGATGCTTCCGTAACGTCGTAAGAAGGGATGTTTATTAGCTTTAATGGAGATGAATGTTTGCCGTAAAAGAGGGAAAATGACGATGGCACTTGGAAGGAAAAAAAATGTCAATGAAAAGAATAAAAATGGAAAAAAAGATTAGAAAAATGAAGTGAAAGGACCGCGAATAAAGAAAATCGAAAATGAATCATTAATGTTTCTATAAAAACACTATTCTTGACACATACAACTCAAAGACTGATATACATACAGATGTCAAATTAATATGAATAAGATATTGGAGACGGTATTAGTAAAAGAGATAAAGTTGCTCGATATTAGCAATAATGAGAACGATAAGGGTGAAGTAAAGCGCTGTGTAATTGAAGAAGAAGAAGAAGAAGAAGAAGAAGAAGAAGAAGAAGAAGAAGAAGAAGAAGAAGAAGAAGAAGAAGAAGGTGGAGAAGAAGAAGAAGAAGAAGAATGTGGAGGAAGAAGAAGAAGAAGAAGAAGAAGAAGAAGAAGAAGAAGAAGAAGAAGAAGGAGGAGGAGGAGGAGGAGGAGGAGGTAAGGGAAGAGGGTCGAGATAAGAAAAGCGACCATGGAGTGTAAAGGATGGTGAAAGGGGAATAAAAGACGTAAACGATGATTAAATTATAGAAACAATAATTTGGTGGTGGCTATAATACAGAAAAATGTCATTTTCCATGCGTATAAACAACATTTACATCGATAAGAAAATCAAAGACTGTTGCCAGCAAATAAGTTGCTGACTGAAATTATTGCCACTGTTTAATTTTGTAAAATTTATTAAAAATAATTGCAAAGATAATTGAGTGGCAAAGATGTTCTGAAAAACAGAGATATCTATAAATATGATTTGTTTTTAATTCCATGTCTCTTCAGGACGTAGATGATCATGAATCCTCGCGTACTTTTCTTTATTATCTGTGAACTGACATGTAGTCGAAAAATAGTAGCATGGTTTCCGTTGTCTTGGCTACAGTTTTGGATTCAGCGTTTTCTTTCTCTTGCATTGGTTGCCACAAGTTTGAGAATCTAGTCTACTTGGATTATTAAGAAATATCTGGGAAGAGAAGAGACAAGGACATGCTTCTCCCAAGAGCATTCGTGCAAAAATGAATGCAACAGAGTAACGCCAGAATTTAAACTCGGTTCGCCGATTCCACTTTCCGCTCCAATATCTGCAACACTACCCACACATCCAGGTACTTTTGATATTTAATTTTGAATAATTGTAAAAAAAAAAAAGAAAAAAAAACCCACACACACGCACATACAAATGATTGATTGATTTTCTACGGCTTATCAATCCTTTGTAGGTTATTTAAAACCGGAAAATATTTTTAGATTGGAAGAAATGTTTTGATATAAAAATGGTTTAGTGATAAAAGTCTTACTAATTACCTCATAGCTGGGAGAGAGGAGATGAATTCATATATTTTCTCAAGGGTATTTGCGCTTTAAGTGAATATAACGAACCCAAAGGGAATTGGAACTCGCCTCTCCAATTTACAATTCTGAGCCATTATCCATTACACCACCTGCACATCCAAGTTTACAGCACCTGGCTCGACGTTGCTTAACTTCGGTGATCGTACTGGACCCGGGAAACATAAATGAAATCGTATGTCCAGAATTCATATGGCACGAGGAAAGTAATAATCAGTTGCTAATGTCTGGAGGTATTCAATTAAGTATGATTTTTCAACTCGTTGATTAGAAATGACCATCCACGTCTATTCATTTGAATAATTTTTAAGTCTTCTACATTATTTGGATCTAATTTTTATGAATTCGGTCTGTGAAGAACATATTCTACTTCCTCTTCCTATCCAGATTAAAGCCAACAATTATCTGCAAATAAAATGACACGAATGAAATCTTTTTCAGAGTAATCAAATTTTTTTGTTTTTATTATTAATCGATAAAAGGTTGTTATAGGAGAAAATAAGAGATACGTTTTCATATTTATTTGAAGTTAAGGAAGCATATATGAAGATTTTTAGATGCTAAGCCGATGACTGTATACTCGATTTGATTCTCAAAAGAGATTTAATATAACAAATGAAAGAGAACAGTAAAAATTCTAGTTGAAATTACACTACATGCATCAAAGCGACTTGCATTTAATTACACATGCACTCATAGGCACATTAACACATGCACATACATTATCTTTGATAATTATTTGCTTTGGTTGTCACAACAGGAATGTAAAAGTACTAACTGCAAGGACATGGTATGATGTACGTTTTTATTTGCAGAATCATTCCACTGAATAAAGTTCATGCTTTTCGCTAACCATTAACTCCAAAAAGCCAACTCTTTTATCATTCGTCTATGGTACAAAGACATAAATTTAAGCGCAGTACATGTTTGGCGGCAAGGTTTCATCATTTTACAACTGAAATGTCTAGATGTAACCGTAACTTCTTTCCTAGCAGTTTCTGCTATCGCACTTCTTTCTTGTGGAACTCTCTTTCGGTTTCTTGCTTTCCAGTCAACTTTGATCTTCAAAAATGCTCTTCATTTTCAAAAGATCTTCAATGCCAATTGTTAACATAACAATTGGCATTGTCGTCTTAATTCTTTTTATTTTATTGTTCTCTCTCTTTCTCATGTTTTTTCTCATATTCTCTAACATTTAGTAACCCCTTTGCGTCTTAGTGGTTTTATTGCCTTGCCTTAGTGAAATGATTAAAAAACAATATTCCCGAGACGGCATGAATTCTCTTTCTCAGCGTTCGGTCAATTCTTTATCCGCAACACATTGATTCGTCTTGTTCATAAATGACGTCATTTTGGCTATTCATCGATGATCTTTAGATTCCCGTAGTAAAATCTAGTATTGCTCATGGTTGTTAAACAAATGGCGGTGATTTTAGGGCTATATTACGATTCGCATGAAATCCCATCAGGTAATGTTTATTTTTCAGAAGAACGGAAACAATTTTTAGAAAATAAAGTAAACATAATTTCTCTGTTTGTTTGTGCATGGATATGCTTGCATTTGTCAATGAGTGTGTGTTTGCGTTTGTGTATATGTTTGCTTACATGCAAAAGAAAGTGATTGTACGGGTTAAAATATCAGCGTGAATTTGAAGTCACAATCATCAGATATACCCAGTGGATTTTCGATCGAAATTTGATGATACATAAGCACACTAAAGTTGATCAGGCCATTCCACCAAATAAACCCCTGGCGTCTTAGTGATAATTCATCTTAAATTAAAATAGGAAAAAATAGCATATGATAATCTTCTTTGACGAATAAATCCATCATTATTTTAATCGCTTATATTAATGAAGTACTTTGTTTATCTCAAATGACCATGGCAAAAAGCCTGAATTTACCGGCTTCCATCTTTTGCTGTGTGTATTTAAGACGTGGCAGCGGTATTCAATCAAATAAAACTATTTTGTTTTCTTCCTCCATTTCTAACGAAGTATTTTGTTATTTTCATTTCGACCGCAACGAAGCAGCTGCATTTCAAGCTACCAACATATCCTTGCTATTTGATCCGATACTGATGTTCAAACCAAACAATTAATCCGATAAACACTGAAAGAAACCCAGGAACAGACACAGATATACAAATCAATCCATCCAAATTCCTCAAACGCATACAGCAACCTCCCTCATCCATCAACTTATACGAAGCGGGAGCTACCGGTCTCCTTTGCGAACCAGCGCCATCTTGTTTTGAAAGCGGAAAACGCCTTAAATTCGCTGTCTGCCACTTTGACGGTCATTACCACAGGAGTCTTCTCATTTGTAACGTGGTTGCATCCCTCGGGGGCGAAATGGGTTCGCCTTAATTAGTTATGTTTAGATATGGGGTCTGCCGGCCGCGGCTCCTTAACTATCGGTAAACACTCACGGTCTCTTCGTGGCAGAGAAAAGGAGTGTGTTGGACGGGAATGAGAAGTCTTTGCATTTGGAGAAGGATTAAGGAAGAAGAATGAACTTTTACTGCACGCATGGTACGCATGCGCGCGTGTGTATATTTGTTTTGAGTCAGAATATTTGAATAAAGCCAATATTAGAGAGTGGCACATGAATTTTGTTGTTATTTGTTCGTATTTTGGATTATTGGGTTTATGTGTATGTTTTAGGAATAGAATAATATTAGAAGAGTCAACTCTGGGGGCATATATATATATATATATATATATATATATATATATATGTGTGTGTGTGTGTGTGTGCGTATTTGTAGTTTATGTATGTGTTTATGCATCCAAGTTGAATGTAGTTAAGAACGTTTTGTGTCCGAATCCTATTAGTTATTGTAATGTACATGTACGATTTTTACGTTTATGACATTTTTTTATCGAATTGTTTTTCATTCTGTATTTTGAAAACAAAAATATCTTTTACAGACCGAAGTTCCTCTCTCATTACATGTATGAATCACTATGTACACTTGTTTATACGTGTTTGTAGATATAGAGAAAGCTATTTATAACGTTATCATTTGGTTATTATTATCGAACAAGTCGGTCTCAAACACTTATATTAATTAAAAATATCCGTTTATTATAATTATATTTCTCTTATTAAATTGATCATAGTAATTAAGTTAATAACATAAAAATTGTTTCCGATATTATATAATTTGCCTAATGTTACTACATAGATGTTGTTATCTATCGTGTCAAAATAATCACAATAAGTGGTTTTCCTGTATTTGAATTTAATTTTAATGCTCAAGAATTACATGTATTTATTAGACAAAACCAATTTCGCAACAATTCCTGTTTCACCAAGTAAACATACAAGCAAGGTCTTGAAGAACTAGTACACTAACGACCACATTGACTTCTTTTAGATAACTTTTCAGGATGTGGGGGAATCATTGGCCCTTCGTAATATAATGTTTAGTTGCTTTCGTTTTTTAATATTTACCATCCATCCTTGTTCTGCCATCTCTTCACGCAAATTCATTAAATAGGTTATTCGCTGTTTTTTTACGTTTTCTCTTGTTTTCATTTTCTCCTGTGTGTTAAATTCCCCAGACCTACTTTTCTAATTATGCCCTAGAAATTAAATCTATTCCTTTGTGAATGTAAATATCAATTTCCTTGTATTTTTTATATTCCTTAAAATTTCTTCGTTATGTCAACATCAGTCCCAGCATTCGTAATTAGAAACATATTTCTGTCACTTCATGTTTCTTCTTTATCTGTGGGGTCCACTAATCACCACCATATAGGAGATTAGATATTATGTAGCAGTTCAGCAGTTTTTTTATTTGTTTCTAATGAAACTTAGCTTTGCTTAGTTTCTGAAAGGCAACATTCGTTTTCTTATATGCCTTCAGATTTTATTTTAGTAACTACACTTCTTCTTCTTCTTCTTCTTCTTCTTCTTCTTCTTCTTCTTCTTCTTCTTCTTCTTCTTCTTCTATGTGCCGTGTCCTTTCAGGTCATTGGCGATCTTGGCTTTCCACAATTTCCTGTCCTTTGTAGCTCTTAACATCTTGTCGTTTTGCCATCTCCGCCATACCCTGCTCTGCTACCAATTCTTCCAAGCTTGCCGGGAAGGTTGTGCGTTGTTTTACTCGGTTTCTTTTACCTTCCATCTGGTCTGTGAGTATCAATATTTCCAAGCCCTCCTTCCTCATTATGTGACCCAGAAACCGCAACTCTGCCTTCCTATGTTAAGTATAAAAGTTCTTTTTATTGCCATTGTTTCCACAACTTTTCTGTTGTTCGCTCCACGGTATTCTCAACATCCTTCTGTAGAACCACATTTCTGTTGCTTCAAGTCCCTTCTTTATCTGTGAAGAGATTGTCCAGGATTCTGTAGCTGCTTTATTTGATGTCTCCAATACATCGCTCACAACCTGGGTAAATAAATAAAGTGTAAAAAGTGTAATAAAGTGGTTGCAAGAATACAACCACTTTATTGCAAGTTTATATAAAGCATGGTTAAGGAAATTATGATATTAGAGTCAGAGTAGAGGTATATGTAGGCAGAGCCTGTGGGTATTAACCCCCGATCTCATTGACCTGGAGGCAAGCCTGACCCTCGCTTTGTGTCCCTATCTATCTTATCAACATTTGCTTTCTTTATCCACCTTTAATTGTCAACTGACAACTGCTTCGTTTAGTTTGTAACTTATTTATATACGTTACAAACTAAGCTAAGCACAACTGACTATTAATAGATGAAAAATTGTCATAGATTATGACGTTATTCTGGGGTCTTTTTTCTTTTCATCCAAATCCGTGAATTTGTTTCGCTTATGCATAGATTCGGTGGGGGCCCAAAAGAACATTACACCGGCCCTACGTGTAGGTATTTTCAGTGTCTACATGATGTGTTGGTAAAAACAAGTGTGTCAGACTGATGAATAAATAAAACACTAATTTGTCTACAAAGTATAAAACTGCATTCACGTACGACTTCAGACTCTGAACGAGTATGCTTGAGTACACACATACAGATGCGAGTTCAGCAATTATTAAACAACTGATATTTGAAGAGTTTATAAGTATTTAATGTATGTCGATAAAACCTTTTCTCTTAAAATGCTGTTCAAACAATTTACGACTAGAAAATAAATTTGTGACGTCATACTAGTTTTACAAAAAGTAAAATAACAATGAACTAATCAGAGGAATATTTTCTTTTTCTCTTCTTTTAATCATTGAACACCAAGAAAGTTGATAATGTCACTAAGACGCAAGGGGTTACTGGGAGTGAAACAATAAAATAATAGGTTTCAGAAAGATAGCAGATTGTGATTGACGTTGCATTTAAATTTGGCAGTGACGGAACGGAGTTCTATAGTTGAGAAGCGTGAGAAAAGAAACTATTAGAGTAGAACTTATGTTTACATCTAACTAATTCAAAAGTAAAAGGATGGAACCTAATTTCCAATCTAGTTGTACGACCTAAATCTATACGATAATGTTACCAAGGAGGAGAGATCATTAGAACAACTGCTGTGAAAATATTTATAGAAAAGGCAGAGGGAAGCTCCGTCCTAGCGATGAGAAAGTCGAGGGAAGTCAAGATGCCAGGACTGAATCATTGACATTACAAACTTAGCAAATTTCCGTAAGAAAGGCCAAATTTTAGCATATATATATATATATATATATATATATATATATATATATATATATATATATATATATATCTGTGTGTGTGTTTGTGCCTGTGCGAGGTGGGTGTTAAAGGAGAGCAATGAGATGGATAAAAATGGGACGCTCAAGAGAAAATATTTTCTCAAAAGAAATGAGAATGAGTGAGAAATATGCTTTGAAAGAAAAAGGAAAGAGGATAGGAAAGATAATTGAGAGAGGGGGGGATTCAAATAGAGAATGCTTGTGAACAAAAGAAAAAAAAGAGCTGAGAAAAAGAAATTAACTGAAAAGATAAATGAAAGAAACAAGAAAAAAGCAAATGTGTGAAAGAGGAAAAACGCTCGTGGTAAAAAAAAAAAAAAATGAAAAGGTAAAAATTAAATATTATGATAGAGAAAAAGAGAGAGAGAGAGAGAGAGAGAGAGAGAGAGAGAGAGAAAAGATGGGGGAGAGGGAGAGAAAAGATGGAGAGAATGCGTGAAGGAAAAGAGATAGTAGTGGATTAAAAAGAAAGAAAGAAATGATTGTAAATAAACGTGGATGAAAACATATAAAAAGAGGGTATTTTAGACAAACATCCGCAACTGCTGCAATTGTTAGTCGACATAGCAACAAGGGAGGTTGAAAATAGCACAGAAGAGTAGACAGAAATGATGCCTCTTTCAGTCTGCGATGCTCAAGTCCACTTTCTTGTTTGACCAGCTTACGGTCGGTGAGGATTGGTTGAGGAGGATCTTACATGGACAACAATATTTTCCCTTTTTTTTTTGTCTTGAATAACAAGAATCTGGAGAGGCCAAAGCGTTAGTAGAAGAGGAATAGAAGATGAAAAGAAAAAAAAGAGTCAAGGGAGTAAAAGAAGAAGAAAACGAGTTCCAATTCGAATTGAAGAAAAGAAAAAAAAAATGTATAGGAAGGGTTGAAGTGTGTTGCTTTGGAAATGAAAAACCGGAAGATTTCACTTCCGGTCTAAACCAAATCCCTAAAATTATCGCGACTACCAATACCCCCACCACCACCACCATCACCACCACCACCATCACCACCACCACCATCATCATCATCATCATCACCACCACTACCATCATCATCGTCATCATCATCTCAAAAAAAGACAGAATAATATGGCGTAAAATGACGAGACAGACCTGACCAGAGTTGATAAATATAGTTACATACTGAGTGTTAAAATATTTTATTTATTCTTGTTCGAATGACTGAATTCATTCTTTTTCATTGCTTTTGATCTTATTACAATGTTTTGGTCGAATCTACGACTTTCTAATAAATATGGCGACAAAGATGAGGACAATAGTCCGAATAATGTAAATAATTTACCTTCTTCTTGTATAAAATCCTAAAAAATATCTGAGGTATTTTTTCAGAAAAAGATAGAAAAAGTATAGTAGAAAATTTTAATGATCAAATCAGTCCATTCAAAGAAACGCATTTAACGCAGGCAATTTTATTATCAATAATTTGTATAACTTAGGTGATATATTTTTCACACGTAAAGATGCTAAATTTTTCCTGGCTAAGCAAAGAAACCTACCCGTATTGAACTCTACACTAGTTTACATTTCTCCATTAAGCTCATGCATGACACATCAAATTCGGTTTTTAAGTGCTGTTTTATCCTCCTTTATTCTCTTTTCAACATTTTCGCTGTCTTTATTCATGTACTCCGTCCATCCATTAAGACGTGGGCGATCGTGTCTCTCCACAACTTCATTTACTTTGTAGCTTTACGCAATGTTTGTCTTAATCCCTATCACTCTTAATCCCTGTTCCGCCCCCCTTTTACGCAAGATTGTTAGGGAAGTTACTCACTATTTCTCTCTTGTCTTCAGTACGTCCTGTTAATGCCAATTTCTCCAAGCCTTCTTTCCTCATTATGTATCCCAGAAATTTAAACTGTCACTTTCTGATTCTAAGTATATGCGTTGTTTTGTTTTCATTTTCACGCAAAATAGTTCGTTGTTAAAATGTTTCATCCATATTATTCTCATTATTCTTCTGTAGAACTCCATCTTTATTGTCTTAAATCTTCTGTTCACCCGTGAGGAAATTATCCCGCATATACTGCTATACAGAAATATTGATATTACATAGTAGTTCGGTAATATTTACTTTATTTTTAATCAACATTTCTTGTACCTTAATTCTTTGTTTAGCTTTTTAAAGGCATATTTCGCTATTCTAATGAACCTTCGGATTTCAGTGTCCCATTTTCCGCCGTTTTCCCAGTACTTTCTGTACTTGCTTGATTCTGATACCTCCAATTCACAATTTTCATCTTGTACTGTCCCTTTGGCTAATGACTATATATTATTTTTTTCTTACAATTGCCCGTTAGTCATTTCTATCCTCTAGTTTATCTAAGTGTTTCTAAAATCTTTTCAAGAATGTCATCAAATATCAATTTTTGTGCATTCACTCATGTGGGACTAACTTTATAAATGTGCCTGTGAAGAGTGATTCTGTTACTGAAACTGATGCTGAAATTCTCCCAAATGCTTTGGATTTGTTCAGCGACTTCACTAACATTATAGTTATATGGGCATCTTCGGGATTTGTCTTTCCATTTCAGATTTGAGAATTTCTATCTGATGTAGAATTGTTATCTTTAAATTTACTATTTATATGATGCATGAATTCTTATTCACACTCCTGGGATATTCCATTAACCATGTTGAAGGAAATAGTTCTATCCCATTTTTAAAAGGGAAGTGATAGTTTCAATCTGGTTTGACGGCATACCAACCTTATCCAGATTAGCACGAGAGTCAAGACGTAAGCAAATGTAGGTCCATTTTTGCAGGACAGTCAGAAAAGTAAGCAAATATTTGGCCTCTATTTTGTGTTACCTCTTTGGTTGGGTATACAGTCGACATATTTTAGACCCCAACCGACAAGGTGAAGAGATGGTTTCAATTTAATTTCAAATATAACATGTTGTCTTTTTCTCCTCCTTTTTTGTGTCGTGCAGGACATGCAGCGAGTATGGCTCTCTAAAAATTCCTGTCCTGTGAAGCCTATATCTCTAAATCTCTGTTGTCATCAATTTATACAGATTTGTTATATATGTTATGCGCTATTTTCTTCTCTTACTTTTGCCTTCAATATGTCTTCTGAGTGTCAAATTATCCAGGCCTTATTTCCTCATTATATGCCCTAGAAATTCCAATTTCTCTTTTTGATTCTACGAATAAGATCAGTAATTTATAATTTTAAATATCAATGCGATATTGCATATATTGGCAGAACTAATCGGAGATTGAAAGTGAGAATTGATTAGCACGTAGCAGCTAAGATCCATAGAAAGCAGTACGATTATTTACATACGTTTTTTGATACATCCGGATCTGAGATTGTAGAATAGCTAATAATCTGATTTGTCTTTTGTTAGAGATGTTTCTCAGTCGTCAGTAGAGAACAGCCAGGTTACAGTTTGAAAGTGCTCCAGGTACTGTATCATTCCTCTTTAAGCAGTAATAGTGATTGTTAGGTTTTAATATAGTCTGTGACTGACAGTGCTGATTCTCTGGTAATGTATTGTAACGGGGTCAAGATATTGGGTATGTGTAATGTAATAAGTTATTCCGTTGTTATATATATTTGTAGTAGTAGTTAATTGAGGAATACTTTAAAAAGTAGAAATATTTTCATTCTTTTTTGTCCTGGAAATAAAAATGCATAAAACGTACAACAATAACAACAATAAGACTTGAGACTCGTTTTGAAATTAATAACAAGAATGTGTATTTTTCTTTTTCGTGATGGGAATTACTGATGTTGGTATGGTGTGTGTTAAAAAGTTCTCAGTGTTATTGTCTCTTTTGTTTCTTTAAAATTTTGTGCTTACTTATTTTTCCTTGTTCCGAGAATTTCGTTGTTAAGGATAGCGTTTGAGATCGTTAATTTTGGATTTTCCGGAGCGATGGTGTTTTTTTTTTTAATTTTTTAATTTTTTTTTTTTACTACTGCTACTGTATTTGCTACTCTATTTGCTACTCTAGTCTACTCTACTGACCCTACTGACATGACTGTCTCCGCTTGTGGTGAAGGGTCGTTTTTATATTCAAATTATAAGATGATGAAATATCTTTCTCATTTTTCATCACAGGTGCCAAGGTTGTTTTTAGGATGATGAAATTTTTTATCTTTATTTAAGGGATGATGAAATATCCTTATTTTCTATCATCACTGATGGCAAGGTTATTTTTAGAATGATAAGATATCATCATCATTCTGGATTATAACAGTATTTTTATCTCCTTTGATTTTATTCGTTGTGTAGATTGCCCTCAATAGTTAAATAACTCATATACAAAAATTAATGAACAAACCCGTTTTAAGGTGGATATTTTCTCTTCGTAAATTAATAACTGACACAGATTAAGTAAATTAGGACTAATTGACTATAAACTTGGTAATTTGTGTTAGCATAGTAATGACAGAATCTCAATTCGTATAAATATTCACAGGATATACTAAAGGCAAGGAGACCAGAGGGAAAATGCGAGTAATCTTTCATAACAAGTTAATCTCAATGGATGACAGAACATGAACAAGAAGGGATAGTAACGGTTTAAGTACTGCTTAATGCTACACGAGATAGGAATTTGCGTGAAGCTATAGTCGTCCACGTCCAGAAGGGACGCGGTACACGAATGAAGAAGACTTTGGCTGCACTTTTATTTGTCTAATAGATGCAAATATGGTCAATGAGAATTTAAATTCAGCACCTATGTAAAGGCGTTCCTCATTATCGTTGATTGTGTGTAATGGCCGATGTGAAAGAGATGAGAATCTACTGACGTGAGCGTTCTGTTATTCTCGTTCGAATATCATCAAATATGTATTTATTCATTTTGTACATTGATAAAAAATATGAGATCAATGCAATGCAGGACAATATTCAGACAAATAACCGAATGATTGGCCACCGAATTGGTTTTTATCGAATCTATTCACACCGCCATTTTACGACAGATAGTAAACAGCGTGGATCAGAAATAAACAAAAAACTTTTAGCGAGACACGGACTCGTATCATTTTTCTCTCAGAAACCTGTTTCGAGCGGCATCTTCTCCTTTTTGTCCTACGATTACTGACATTCAAATGTAATTAAGATGTTTCATTTACCCTGAACGTCTCTTTTATCAACGTAAATATCGAACTGATTTTAATTGAAATCTATGTGACTATAAATCATAATTTATTCAATTTCTAACTATTAAAAAAAGAAAAATCTATAATGAAAGGCATTATCTTATTATATTTCTTAAAAAGTATTTGATATATATATATATATATATATATATATATATATATATATATATATATATATATATATATATATATACATTATATGACTCATTCATACAAAAAGTAGATTAGTAAAGTTAATGATATAAATGGCAAAAAACATCTTTGCAAACAAAGTTATTAATTTACTCATACCACAAATTTTATTTGAAATGAATTTAATTTTAAAGACATGTTTATTAATTTATTATACCATTCAGAAGTCACTGATTGGTTATTACTATCATCGTCGTTGCAATTATTATTGATTTGCATATTGATTGGTATTTGCTGGTATAGTTGCGCTGTTATTGTTATTGCTTAATTTTTTTAAACTGTTTCTCTTAACGGCGTCTTTGTTTGAAATAACAAAAGCGTCTCATCGTAGCAGTCATTGAAGCAAATTACTGAAAGTTACAAGACAGATCTTGCTGACAGGAAGAAGAAATGCAATAATAATGATGATGATGATAATAATAATAATAATAATAATAATAATAATAATTGTAATTGAAAACATCTTATTTATTTATTGTAGTAATGGTGATAATATTATATAATTTGTATATATATGTATGTTTATGTAAATGTACTTGTCAGATTAATAATATTTTAATGTTACTAATGTTACATGTTACTAAGTTATATTATTTGTTGATATATCTAATATGTAATCGGTACCTATTAGTTTTGATAATTTTTGACGAAAATCTTTATTGTTTATTTGATTCGGGAAGAACATTGTATAGTTTTAGACTCATATTACTAGCCAGACGGAGTCGTGATCCGTTGGGTCACTGACGGTTTAAACACTGAAGCTGATTTTAGCATAAAAAATTTTCTGTTTGAAAAAAGTTTAAATAAAAATATTTACTGTATAAACAACTCGTATTTTTAAATCTTATTCACATACAATATATATTTTTTAAAAATCAGATTAATTTAAAAATTTCTTTTTTAAAATCATATTCACTTGAAAAAAATTAAATTTTTAAAATCATATTCACTTGAAAAAAATTAAAATATGGCAATATCTATCTATCTATCTATCTATCTATCTATCTATCTATCTATCTATCTATCTATCTCTCTCTCTCTCTCTATATATATATATATATATATATATATATAATATTTAAAATATACTTTATTTAAAGAAAGCTGAAACATAAATAAACACACACGCAATCACAGAGAGATGGAAAGACAGAGGTGGGGTAAGAGAGAGAGAGAGAGAGAGAGAGAGAGAGAGAGAGAGAGAGAGAGAGACAGACAGACAGACAGACAGAGAGAGAGAGAGAGGTGGAAAAGAACCATTGTGTGCCCGACGGACGACGTACGCACGATTCACAGATTTTTAGTATTAGATAGATAGATAGATAGATAGATAGATAGGAATAAGAAAGAGAAACAAAGAGGAAGGCAATAGTGGTGGTAGTCGTGATTTTGGTGATAGTGACTTGTCGGTTATTTCTGAATTTTTTTTAATTATTTATTTATTTATTAGCAATTTATATAGAATTTTTATTTTATAAGCCATATAGTAGAAACACTTATAATAAACTTTTATTTAAATATTATCAGAAACTATATATTAATTGTATTTATGTGAAAAATATATTCGTGTAAAACAAGATTAGCGATATTTGAATATAGTTTCATAAGATAAATTGAAGTTATGTCGAAGCCTGGTAAAGCAAGTTGTGTCTTGTTTGGATTCAACGCTTATAAATGAAGATTTTACCGCTCTTGTTAATAATAGCAATAATAATAAAAAAAGTAATCCCCACCTATAATCTGAATATAATTCCCCTCCCCCTATCCCATGGGTAGGACGTACTCTTTGTTCTTTGTCGACAGTCGTCCTAGAGCTGGCAACTTGAACAAAATTACCACTTGGCGGTCAAGGATAAAACGCAAAAATTTACAAATCTCAGTGATTGCGAACAAATCTTCATATCGGATCTGCCGTCAGCCGTATCAACAATGGCCGTATGCCTCAGAGAGAAACCAATCGGGGACCGAAAAATCTGTCACTGGAACAAACGCTTCCAGCAATAAAGTGACGCTTGGTCACCAAACCTGGACTATTTCCAACCCTGGACCAAGTGACTAAATGCCAAATCAACTAATAAAAAAGAAACCGAACAAAATGGTCTCGCGATGACATCCTTTTTCCCCGCACTTGAAAATCCAGGAAAGAACACTACTAATCAGACATACCAAATATGGAGGACTATGGTAGGAAGTGATATCTCAAGTCAAATATGCTTGCCAATGTACGCAGGGATATCGGGTGAAACGAAAGACTCTCAAATGAAGAAACAGATGCATAAGACAAAATACCATCACTAAAACAGTAAAGAGATAAGAGTAGAAAAAATAATATGACAGAGGATGGGGTAAAAACTAAAATAAATGAGATACGAAATAATAATCTTCAAGGAAATAAAAACGAAGAATCTACCTGTGACATAACTTGCAGTTATCCAGACGATATTACTGAAGATGAGTTCAACTATATTAAGGTTGAATTCCTTAAAAACCATAGAGGTAAAATCAGCGAAGCGGAAAACCACATCATCCAAGTACTCAGCAGAGTAACTCTCGCATAGAAAGTGATCTGTTCCAAAAAATTCATCTGACAAAGTCCAATAAGCACATTGTGCAAATATACAATGCTTCACTGGGGGGGGACTATTAACGGGCATACCACTGGGAAACATCACAGAAGTTAATGATATCATATACGCAACAGCTTTAGCAGTTACTGTGAATTTTCGGCTCAAGACAATGAAAAGATCAAACAACAGAAAAAGAGAGCCAGCTAGGAAGTCAAAATTGATGCGAGAAGTAAAGGAAATCAGATGTAAGATTTCGATACTTGATGAGCTCACTAGAAACCCAAATGTCTCAACATGCAAATGCAGGAAGATCAAGCGGAAATGTAAAATCAAATTCCATCAATCAAGGAAATGCTAAAACAGAAACTGTAGTTAAAGGCTCAGAGAACATATTTGAAGACGATACGAAAAATGTTGTAGGTTCTGTCGCCAAAATAAAATATTTCAAACTGACCTTAAGAAATTTAACAGGAAAATTGGAAAAGCATTTATACATGTCAGAAAACCGCTATCTATTGACAAAGTGTAGAAATTTGGGGAGAATATCTAAAACAGCCCAATGGAATATAACCACAATTCAGAATGGATCCAACATGAAAAAGAACGAATGCTGGATAAACATCTACAAGAGTGGGAAAATATAACCGCAAATACTCTAACGAAATCCCCAAAATGGAAATCCCCAAGAAATGACAAGGTGCCCAATTTCTGGCTCTATCATCTCTCATCAATCCCACAAAAACCTTGCACACACTCTATCAATGTTTATTAATAATCTCAATGAAATTCCGGAATGGATCACTGAAGGTATTACATATCTCATGCCAAAATCAAGTGAAACAGATGACCCGAAAAATTATAACCCAATAACATGTCTGTCCACCACGAATAAATTGGTCACGTCTGTCCTGACGAACCGTACTTACTCTTTCCTCGAAACAAACAATATTCTTCCACTGGAACAGAAGGGATGCAGGAGAGGTTCATATGGTTGCAAAGCTCAACTAGTGATAAACAAAATGATGCTGGAAAATTGCAGCAGACGATGTAGAAATCTTAGCACAGCATGTATAGATTGCCTTTGTTAGTGTGCCACACTCTTGCATCTTAAAACCTTTGAAATGTACAAAGTCTCCCCCGTGATAGCAAATTTCTTTAAACACAACATGGGAATGTGGAAAACGACATTATACTTAAATCACACCAGAGGCACTGCCATCTCCAACCGACTGAATATCCAACGGGGCATCTTTCAAGGAGATTCTTTGTCAACTTTTCTGTTTTGTATGTCCTTAATTCCCATTACGCATGAAATAGACAATAATACCTATGGTTACAAAATAAACAAGTAAGTATTTAATCACCCACTCTACATGGATGATCTCATACTTTTTGCCAAAGACGACAATGAGTTGAAGGGTCTCCTCAATACTGCAAAATAACGACATAAGTATGGATCTCCGATTAGATAAATGTGCAAAAGTAATATTTAAGAAGGGGAGAATTATAGAAACACACTCAATAGTTTTAGATTTTGACACAAAGATTAGAGAACTGGAACAAGAAGAATCCTATAGTGACCTAGGAATTAGCGAAGGAGATGGACTACAGACAATGCAATCAATATATACAGACAGAAAAATCAAAGGAAATCACGCAGACAAAATAATCAAAAACCACAAAAACATAATGTACCGTTTTACTGACATGGCAGTTCCTGCAGATTGTAATTTATCTTTGAAAATCTTCAAAAACTATCAAAATACAAGGATCTTGAAGTGGAAATCTCAAAAATATGGCACATGAGGACATTAATAATTCCAGTTGTAGTTGGGGTCCTCTGATTGATTGTAAAAATTTCCGATTGAAGGGATTCCCGGTAGCCAATGGCTTAAAGAAATACAAAAGATTATACTCACAAATACAGCTCACACATTACGAAAAGCTTTATCTATGTTACATGTGTGTGATGTAAGTTTTTTTGAAAGGATCAGTGGAAAAAGTAAGGAAGGCATTCCTTACTTTAGATCTTTGGTTGGGACCCGGAAGGAAATGTGTATAGAACAGAAATCAAATAATAATAATAATAATAATAATAATCGTAGTAATAGTTATAATAATACTAATAATTATGATAATAATAATGATGATAATGATGAAGATAATAATGGTAATTATTATTGCAATATAAAACTGCAATTAAATAATAATGGATAATGAGGATTATCGAGGAAGAAATGAAATATAGTAATGGGTTTACCAAACACGAGGAGAATAATTATAAAAAGGCAAGGGAATAACGAAAAAAAAAAATTGGTGACTAAGACATTGGTAAAATCTTGCAAGTCTTAATGAAATCATTTTAGACTGAGATGGAAGCCGGCAGACACAGTCAGGTTCGAATATAGCGGCAGTCAATGCAATCGAAACTGACTAGTAAACTTCCACTTCTTGCACATTTGCATAAACCAAACATCATTCATTCCATGTAAGTGAGTTTCGGGGGTGTTTGTTGCAATGGCGGAGGTAATTGTAGCAAACAACCCGAAGCGGTAAACTCATTCAGCCAAAAGAACAGGAATATCGGCTGAATTACAAGCGAGAGGATAAACAGATGGAAGCTGAACAGAGAGGAACCAATACATGCAAACAATACGCTCTTGAGCCAAAAGTCCGGAATGTGACAGAGATTTGCCAAATAGCATTAAGACGCCTTGTCAGAATGAAGCTGTTTCTTGACGAATCAGCTCAGGAAACCTTCATTATTTAACCGTTACGTTCGTTGTTTGAACTTTCTTAATAATGCGTTAATAAGAAAACGACAGGAAAATTATAATACTTAACAAATTTTTAATCTCTTTAATTATTATACAACATTGAATCTGCATTCAGTAGCGTCTTTTTTCTTTTTTTCAAAATATTTATTCAGACCAAACTGTGATCTAAATTCTAAGATGGTTACCATTTTCAGGAGAGAAAATGATTTTATTTGAAGTAATAATTATAAAATTAATAATTATATAGAAAACATCAACAAAACAATTGCTTTTTAATGAAAAAAACACTAGATTGGAATCGAATGTATAATTGTTAAAAAAATTAGATTTTTAAAAATGACTATGCTGAAATTAATTATCTTCAGTAATTAAGAACCTCTAAGTTTTGCAAAATATAAGCTATGTGTTGGAAAGTATATACACAGGTTTATTATTATTATTATCATTATTATTATTATTATTATTATTATTATTATTATTATAATGATAATAATAATAATAATAATATAGGGTTGGGAGGGGTATCATCCCAGGCATTAAAACTCCATATATTGAAATGCTGAATGAACTGAACAATTTTTATCTCTAATATCTACGTCAGAGAATCTCGCTTTGCCAAGTACCGTATTCTGTTCAACTCCGCGTGCGGATAAATACCATGACAGCATTTCTTAACATGATTTTTTAATATATTCACTACCAGGGACTGTCCGTCTTGGCAGAACCTCCTCATTGTATTTAGAGAGGGCAAAGATCGGGGTCAGGGTTAGTTCCTCGAGGCCTGTGACGTATCAATGAAGATGTGCTGAACAAGTTGCTACTTTTTTAAACAATACTCCATGTTCGTGTGATTCCAGTTTAAACTCGACTCTAAGTGCCATATTCTTTTCGAGTGTGCCACGAAGACAAATGCCATGTTAAAATCACATTACTTTGATTTTACAGTTTTACGTAATAGTTGAAAACACACACACACACACACACTCATACAGACACACACTCATATAGAATCACACTTATACACACACATTCAGACAAGTTTATATATTAATTTTCAGTTTCTTTCGATCACACACAAAAATTCATTTTTATATAGTAAATAAAACATACATACATTTCTGCCAGTATAAGTCTTTCGTTGTTGTTTGATCTTAGTTTATAATTATAAGTTCACTGCAACCGGATTTTTCGTTAGCGAATGTTAATTATTTTGCAAACAACAAAAACAATGAAGTTATCGGATGATTCAAAAAGTTTTCTCAAATAGTGATAAGAATATAGAATAGTAATTTTAGGCTACTGACGATTACCCCCCCCCCCTCGCTAAAGTGAATTTTAAAAGAGGGGAGCAAAAATATCTTTGCATTGCGTCTTGTTGTTTAATGAAGTGGGAACGACAGAAAAAAAATCACATCCTTCGCTTATCCGAGATCATTGGTTATCTCCAGGCAGTTGATTATAAAACAAATGAAGTTAAATAAGAATTTAAAAAAATAATAAATATGTTTCCTCATCGATGTGGTTGTTCCTGGTTACCATAATATCAAGGTCAAAGAAACTGTCAAGCTCAAGAAATACAGAAGGAAGGGGATCATAATACACAATGCTATTATAATCCCACTAGATGCACAGCATCTACTTTGTATGGAAACCGGCTTTTGGTGCCCCATTTTGTTAACCCGAGGACTACATTTCGCCCCACATTGTTGTAAACCATCTAATTTTTATCAGATGTAATCATTTTATTTTCGTTTTATCTGTGTTTGATCATATGGCTATGTGGTTCATTATTTTCCCTGTTAAATCGTAAGACACCCAGGCATCGTATGAATTCACGTATTCAAAGTTTTACAAATACCTTATAGCGCTTATATACATTTGGATTATCTCTGCGGGGTCTCGTGTCGTTATTTTTAATCAGCGTTACTATTTTGTTATTATCATGATTTATTTTTTGGCTGTTTGTACACCGATTTCCTCTCCGGAAATCAAATGAGGAAAATACATCTCGTTTTCCTCCATTTTCATTTTTAGCGTAAAAAACAAACATTTAAATCTCACAGTTCAGCCATGCATCGAATAGATAGACACTTTTAAATGTCAGAATAATATATATATGAGTTAAGTTTCAGCCACGTGTGAAAGACATCACTGATTGAAAAACGTCATGAACTTTTGCTCCCATATATATATATATATATATATATATATATATATATTTACACACACACACACACACACACACACACACACACACACACACACACACACACATATATATATATGTATGCTTTGATTAAAATATCTCAACATAAATATTCATTTCTCTCTCTCTATATATATATAAACTTTGTATATTTATGACGATGGAGGCCGATTTATATATATATATATATATATATATATATATATATATATATATTCAAAAGTGTCTCTGTTGCTAATAATCCATCATTCTATCGATCTATAACTATTTATAGGCTGATATGTAGATTGACACGAGTGAAAATATGTTTTCATGCATATTTACAGTTGTATTTCTGTGTGTGTGTGTGTGTGTGTGTGTATATATATATATATTTGTGCTTATGTGTAGGAATGCGTATGTGTGTATAATTTCTATGAATGCAGATAGATATTTACCTTAAACATGCATTGATTTGCGTTCTTACAGATATATTTCCGTTTATTTGCCAGGATCTACTTGTGGGCATTGGCATGTGTATTTTTCCTTGAAGCCGTCTAAGTTTTTCGCGCCACTGCATTGCCACATTCGTTCCCCGAGGCGGGAAACCGCCATAACCACTGTGGTCCTTCGGCCCTAAGGCGGACGGGTAGGTTGCAATATGGGTTGACGATGAAAAGAACCCAGGATATCAATCTGTAATAAGAACTGATTGGGTATTCTTACGGCCAATTGACCTGGTGGGGATGAGTAGGGTTGTGAGAAACTTTTGACACAGATATAGATAGATAGATAGATAGAGAGAGAGAGAGAGAGAGAGAGAGAGAGAGAGAGAGAGAGAGAGAGAGAGAAAGGGAAATAGAGAAGATAAATAGGTAGAGAAGCAGGTGGGCGGTGAGATAAATCAAAGGGAAAGTAAAGGCGAAGCTGGAGGTTAACGATCAAATCTTAAGATGAAAGTTTGGCATTGTTAAGGTGACAAACCTGTTTTCTTATTTTTGTGCTGAAAGACGCAATCTCTATATGATGTATAAGCTTTGATCGAAGAACGGAGACGTCTTCGCTTGATGCGTTAGGAGTTCTAAAAGGAAACCATGCAAATAATCAAAAGTTATATATATATATATAATCATTCTTATCAGGTCTAAATAATTTATCTTTTTTTATTCTTGCATTCCTATTAAAGTTTTCTTATTTCAGAAATAAACAATGTTTTTCTACCATGTAAAAAGAAACAACTCTGTAATTTGCAAATTAGGCAATTTCTCCTTCCATTTTAAACTTTAACCAAATTTGGTATCGTCTGATTTCAGAACGTTTTTTTTTACCAGTTACTATAACAACACACACACACACACACACACACACACACACACACACACACACACACACACACATATATATATATACATATACCTACATTTTATATATAAAGTACAGTGTATGTATGTTTGTGCGTGTGTGTGTGTCCAAGCAACTCCTCCGCTCCCACTGGTCCGATTTCAATGATTCATAGCTCATTCAAAAGCCCTAGAAAAGTTAGGCACACGGAACGATTTTCGTTGAGCTCAGATTCAGGGTTGCTATATTATGCGAGATTAAAATATATATTAATATATTATACTAGCCATTATCGTTGCTTTCAAAAAGGTAACTCTTATTTTCCTTTTGTAACCAAAACTGCAGCTAGTTTAAAATTTTATGCTACCTGGAATTAAAAATTGAAATTTTAAGCTAGCTAAAAGGTTAAGCTAGCTTAAAAGCCACCCTATCGGGCAGTATTTAAGCTACCTCATGAGGAAGACTCTTTGTTTGGCCATCATCACAATGGCTAAGGAGGAGTAGATGCGATAGGCATCAATAAAGTACAAAAGAACTCAAAATCGATCGCTGCATTTAAGTATTGAATTAATGTTTAAGCTTACCTTTTAAAAGTTCAACGATAATTCTTCTGTCACCATTTCATTTAAAGACGATTAGTAGGTAGATCCATATTTCCCGTACAAACAATAATTTTTATTTCATGGGTGACAGAACAGGGGACAAATTATAAGATAAAATTAATATAGTGTAAAGATGGGAAAATAGAAATTAGAATTAGTTATACATTCAACATTTGAAGAGTTAGAGAAACATAATAACTAATTAAGTAAAACCTATGCTATTGAATCTATACGGAAAAATGCGAAATTGGAGCTCAATTCTACCACGATTTCTGAGATTAAAAAAACCCAGATCTACTTTATAGTGATTTACGCAGTGCGAGATCAATATCTGTATTGTATATTATCTACTTCTAGGCAATATCACTCTTCAGGTTTAACTACTTTGAATATTGATTTTAAAAAAGTTTATTTCATTAATTAATTGTCGTTTATTACTGTCCTTTATTCAAGGATTCTTTTGATTTTCACATCAAAAATAATTCTCTTTAGGAATATCATCTTATATAGTGAAGAAAAGTGTTTGAAATTTGCATATTACTTGGCCTTCAACAAGTTTGCATCTAATTGTAAAACTTTCCTTAACTATAACAAACTAATTTATTAATGAAACGTTCATTTAAAATTTTTGTTTCAAAGATTTCAAGTAGTGAATATATCTTACTTTGCTAAGCCTGCTAGTATATATACATATATGTGTTTGTGTGTGTATAGGTGTGTGTGTGTGTGTGCGTGTGTGCGTGCGCGCGCTTCCACTAGAAAAATTAAGTTTTAAATTATTATTGATTTTTTAAATTCATTTTATTATTTTAATCCTTCATTTTCAATTGTCTTTCTTTTCGTGACAAATAATAAATAATAACAATAATAATTTTGATTTTCTTTATAATTGATACACACAAGTTTCTCTTTTCTTTATTTTTTCTTTATTTTTCTCATCCCCCTTGTTTTTTTCTTTTTTCTTTTTCTTCTCTCGTTATTTATTTATACCTGTTGAAATAAGCATTTATTAATGCGTATTCATACCTACATGCACACATATTTCAATACATACATAAGTGGGTGTATATGTATATATTAAAATAAAATCATAATAATATTGATAATGAATAGAGAAACATCTAAAATCGTAAAGACATCACAAAAATAAAATGTACAAAACAAAATATAAACGGAGTAGCTAGATAATGTCGGGCGGGCGATCTTTTCAATCGGGTCATTGTTAGCTCACACCGGATGTTCCAAACCGGGAATGTGACTTAATATGGCCTCCACTTGTTCTGTTTATTCGTTCCTGTACAATGGACTTAACTTAATCAGTACAAGACAATTCAAGAATAAAATAAAAATGAAAGATGGGAAGAAAGACAATGATAGCGAGAGAAAGTGAGAAGAAAGGAGAAAGAGAGGAAAAGAGAAAGAGGCAAAGAGAAAGAAAGTATTTAAGAAGAGTTTTGATTATGAATAGGGCAAGAGACAAAGTAAGAGAAAAAGAATAGGACAACTAAGAGAAAATGAGTATATAGAGAGTTACGTAAAGAAAAGAGAAGAATAAAGATATCGGCCGAAAAAGTAAAAGTAAAGGATATAGAATGAGTCAGAAAATATTGAACAATTAATCAATGAACGTCAGTGTAACGAACACCCTTTCCTTCACAATTCACTTCTCATATAATTTTCTGTATTGATCGAAATGATTCCTTTGCCACGGTTTTACAAACCAGGTTATGTAAAAGTTGAACAAATAAAAAATATCAGCAGCCATATCATGTATCTCCTTTTAATAATAATAATAATAATAATAATAATAATAAATGCAACAAAGTTTACAGATTCACGAAATCAAGAAAAAGGTGAATCACCTCATGAATGACCTTATAATTTTTTTGAAAACTAAAAGTTAATTAGAAATTCTAATAGAAAAGGTCAGAGGGGTTTTCAGCCAAAACATAAGAATGGAATTTGGTATTGAGAAATAGGTAAATCTAGCAAGAGGAAAAATAGTAGAAGGAACTGAATTACTCAAAGAAGAAATCATTAAGATTCTCAGAGTGAATGACACTTACAGGTAACTGGGTGTTTTGGAATCAAATACCTTAAAGCAGAAAAAGATGCAGAAAATACTAAAGTCACTAACGTATACCTGAAATGAAGAAAATATTAAAGGTTAAAATTTGCAATTGGAATTTTATTAAAGGATTAAATGTTCGTACCTTAAAATTTGCGATTGGAATCTTATTAAAGAATTAAATGTTCGTACCTGAGAAGTTCTTGTGAATTGAAAAGAGCAGAACTCAGTAACCTGGATCCTAAATCTGATTATGATGCATAAATCGCGATACTTAAGAAACGATGTCAACAGAATATATCAAGGAAGACGATTACTAGTCAGTATTAAATGACTATAAGAAGTATACACATGAGAGAACAGAGACAAACTATTTTCCAAATCCAAAATCTATCCAAGAAACAGAATGGTGAAAACGCAAAAATGGGATGAATATCAGTTGTATAGAGACTTCAGAAGACAAAAACAAGTAATAGCGAATGAATCGATAGTGACGCTAATACATAGGGGAAAGCTATTTCGATGTTTCCAAGGTGATAAAGTTGTGCAAAAGAAGGTACTGGGAATGGAAATGGTACCGAAGTGCGAGAAAAAGAGTGGGAGAACTTTTGTAAAAATAAAATTCAATCGGTACAAGGCCTGTGAGCCACCCACAACAGGTGGTACAATCAAAATGGCTCGTTATATGAACGGAAAAGAAGATGGTAGAAGGTGAAGATTATGAAGATAATGAGGACTGATAACGACTAACCATTGCCATGAAAACATCTAAATTAAAGCGTCCAGGGAAGCACTCATGCGAGAGTCTGTTCCATATAGTAGCAGTTCTTGTGAAAAACTGAGTGGAACTTGCTTTTTAGAATTGGAATGCGGAGGAAATAAGGGTGATTCGACTTCGTGGAAGTAGCATGGCGTGGTCTATCAGTAAAGATTTGAACCGGTAGAAAAGATTTACAGCCATTATATTTACTGCTGAAGTTATACCTAAACAACAGTAACGACAAAAACAACAACAATAATAACAATGATAACATTAACGGCAACAGTTATTTGTGCGTAGATAGAAATGAATCTGTTAATCATAAACTGTCAACATAGCATGAGTATAATGATACACATGAGTGAGTAGGAACAGTGACCTATTGGGAATTGGGCAAACAACTGTTCTTTGAGCATGTACACTAACTGCATATGTACAAATTGAAATCCAAATTATAGACTATAGAGTAAAATTCTAATGTATTTAAAGAAAATTTGAGAGAAAAGTACATTGCACCGGAGAGAAAAAAAGCAAACATTAATTAAGTTAGTGAAGTATTTCTTCAACTAAGTTTCAAGCGGTAAATATTTGCCTTCAGCAACTAATCAGTAAGTTAATCTTAGAATATATGTAACAGTTTATTAAACTGATTTAACAGCTAAAACATCTATAATTAATCTCGTCACTAAGTTTTCTTTTTTATTAGATATCATTGTATTTTTTTATATTTCTTGTGAATGATTTCTTATAGTTTTGTCTAATTTTATTTTCCATAGTACGCAAATTGTATAATTTGAAATTATTTAACTTTTTATTACTTTGCAAATGCAGTTCCATAGAACATTTAGAAAGGTTCATTTGAATAAGATGATGAGAATTTTAAAACCAAGAATGAGATGAAAATATAGTCTAATCATGACGTGCAAAATATCAATTCAATGAAAAGTCAACAGAGGAAAAAAATGTCAATTTTTCAAGATAACTTGACAGATGTGATACAGAAGACGTGAAATAAAGATGAAAGATATGAATTCAAATAATGGCCCTATGCAAAAATCGATTTTAACGATTAAAGTCCAGGTAGATGAACGGTAGTGTAATGGATTGTGGCTCGGGGCGAGAAATTGGAGAGAAGTATTCGAATTCCAGTCGAATTTGTCACATTCACTTACGCGCAAAAATCTCTGGAAAAGGTATGAATCCATCTCTTCTCCTTTCAGCTATGGATTAAATAGCAGAACAGACTGGAGTCTATAGCCTTGGTTGACGACTAGCTTAAAAGGAGAAAAACTAGATTCAAATCAGCCTGAAGAAGTTTAGGATCTGTCAGGCTATACTACTCAACTACGGGTGCACTACATATAGTGCATCTACGGTACTAATGGCTTACGTGAAAGACTTCGTTTGGTTATGCCGGAATATTTGAGATGAGGAATTATTATTATGATATACGATTTCCCTTCGGAGTACTGCACTCATCTTGGTTGTTAAACTCGGTTTCAATAACCTTTATTGAATTTTGAACGATCCTTTATTTAATCAACGAGAATAGATTGTTCTTATTCTGCTTTTCGTGTTTAGGGGATATTTCGTACAAGTTAACACTCTTTAGTCTATTTGTCTAAACCAGAAATTGTGACCTTTCTGTACTATCCGACGGAGACATTAACCTCATAATTTATAGGCAGCAAGATTTGTTTAAACTCTTTCATGCACTAGGCCATGTTTTTCGTGGACAATCCAGTAACTTGGAGCCTTATATTTACTGTCTACATTCAAATTGTGAAATATTTAAGTACCAATTTTTAATCAGAGAATCCCAGATGGTGTTCATATTTATGTTAGGTCTACTGAGAGTGTTGTCAAAACGTGCCATTCTTTTATCCATTTTTATTTTCTGTGTCATTCTCTATTATCTTGGGGTTCATTCCACGGAAGTTGATGATCAAAATTTTCAAGGTATCCCTGATTGTAATATAATCTCATAGGGCTACAGCCTTTCGATGGTCTTTCACGATTACTTTTCACGAAGAGCTAGTTTATCCACTGTGTTCATTTCAACAGCTATATTGGATGAAATACACATACTTCTTTTTTGATAGAGGTGGTTTGGTTTGGAAGAAATATTATCGAAGAGAGATATTTTATTTGTCATCTCGATGTTGTATATATGGACTATAAATCTGAATTACTTGAGATGGACTCATGTATGGTAGACAAACTATGACATTTTTATTGTTGTATCTTACTATTCTGTCCTTGCACAGCGAAACTAATGTTATGCTTGTTTGCAGGATTGTTGTAACAGAAGATTTCATTTATTGACGCTAGATGGTAGGGATTGAATTTCAATTATTTTCGATGAATGTTGCTTTACAGTATACAGATGTCTTGAATCCATCCACTGTGCGAGTCATTATGCAGGAAGGCTAATTGATCCGCTCTCCACTGTGAATTATATGGAAGATCTTAACAGGTTCACGTGATGCATCAGAATTACAAACCATGGCGAAAGTAACGAGAAAGCATTCCACTCTACCCAAGAATGCATGACAGTTCACAGATAATAAAGAAAATGAATCTGTAGAGTCTACAGTGATTTGGCCTCTAAAAAAAATGATGTGGGTAAATCAATAATTCTGTAGCTTCATGATGAAAAATCATTTATTTTATAAAAATGCTTTTTCATTATAATCTACTTTCTTGTCAATGCACTTAATTTGGTGATGAATATTATTCATATAGATCGAATATCACACATTAATATTTTCAGATAAAAATTCAGCTAATCACTGCTTATCAAACTACGGACTTGTCTCAATCGTTTATTGCTATTTCCTCTGAAATCGGTATCGTGAGTTCATTTTTTAACTAAATTGGGAAAGAGCTATGATTGACTCGAAAAAGAAAAAAGTACGTTGAATGAAGGCAAAAATCATCATATTTTGAAAGACATTCTATGACTTGTTACATGTGGATAATCATAGAAGATTTAGGCTATCTTTTGCCCCAGTTAACGACGGACGTGATATCCAAAACGACCTCAAGTACAATGGCTTGTTAATGTTAATTCTCTTAAAACTAAGCTTCCCCCTATTAATCAGCTGAGAGACTTCTCTTTGCCTTCCATCAACATGGCCAATGCTAACCTCCAAGAAAGTGACTCGTTGCACCTTCTCGGTCTAACGTTCTCAGCTGACATGAAGTGGAAAGATTATATTGAATCCATTGCTAGGTCTGCTGCTAAGAAAGTTGGTTCACTGTGTCATACTAGACAATTTTTCTCTCCAGAATCTATTTTACATATCTATAAGCCTACCATTTATCCATGCTTAGAATATTGCTGCCAGATATGGCCCGGTACCACTGTTGTTTCCAAAGAAGAATCAGCAATATTATCGGTCCTGATCTGGCGGCTCGGCTTCAGTCACTTTTTCACCGCGGTAAGGTTGCCTCTCTGTGTCTTTTCTATAAATATTTCGTAGTAATTCTTCGGGTGAGTTCCTAGACTTTTTGAATTTAAGCGCAGTATTAGACTGGTGTCGAGATCTCATCAATTAAACAATTGAGTTGACTAGATGTAACCGTAAATTCTATACAAACAGTTTCTTTTCTCGTTTCTGGAACTCACTTCCGGCTCCAGCCAATTTTAATCTGAAAAAAAACCCCCCTAAAATTCAATGTCAATTGCTACCTACTGTCCTCCTGATTACTTTTTTCTCTTCCCGCTCATTATTAATATTAATTTTTCTACATCCTGTAACCCTTTTTGTCTTAGTGGCTTTACTGCTTTGCATGGGGTGATACCGATTGTAAAAAACGTGTTCTTTTGCAATGAACGAGATCTCATATAACAAAATGATTGCATTTTTTGTTAGAATATCGTCCCGAATGTCATCCACCCGATGAATTAACTTTCATTATTTCTAATATAGTAATAGCTCTCGCCATTTCTATGATCACAACTTATATTACCACCATTACTCAAAGGTATACATTTTTGTTCGTATTATCATCGAAACTACTATTATCGGCTATAATTACGGATAACACGATTGTAACATTTAATATTAAGCTTGTTCAATGCATTAAAATAAAAAAAATTCCTTTGGAATAAACAGGCCAATTTGAAATTGGATATTGAATTATATGTATCTAGTAAATATTTCCGAAATATTTCGTTTGAGAAGTTGAAAATTATATAAATTATTAAATGACTCCATGAAAAGAAAACAGATTTGAAAGATTCAGGTCCGATAGGATCATCTATTTTTCAAACCAGCTCGTCAGTTTTCAATGGGAAAAACGAAACTGCATATATTAATTAATTAATTATTATGAGAGGAGAATATGACACACTGGATATATGCAAAAAACAGGGAACAAGTCGGTTTCAGCCTGTACTTGTAATTCATAAAAATTCAGTATGAAAAGTGACTAAGGAAGTTTATTTTAATAAAGTGTTTATTCGTATTTTCTATCTTTGCTTCTACTCTCGGTGAAATAATTATTCTTGCTTTATATGAATGAGAAGAAGAAAAATAAGAAAAAAGAAGGTGTAGCTAATATTACCTCACTAAGCTCGTCTGGAAAATATTTCAAGGGTAAAGACTTATTCCTGATTAATCAAACACAAAGGAAATGGGTATTTAGGATTTTAAATTGATTTTTGGCATCATCAACCAAATTCTATTAAATTGTATTTTACATAAATTGAAGGGATCTCCGAAAAGTGAGATACAGAAGGGCATAAATCGACCATAATTAAAATACATGATACGGCAGAAATACCTCCCACACATACCTAGAAATACCTCCCACGTATACCTCCTAGAAATACCTCCTACATATACTTCCCACATAACGTTAAGACATTATCTAGATGAAGACACCATTGCCACTAATGGGAGATGGGAGATGAATACACCATTGCCATTATGTGGGAGATGTTTTGGGGAGTTAATTTTGTGATGTATTTCTGAAATATTAATGAAATATGGAAACACAAAGTAATAGTGGGGGTATACAATACTTGTTGGAACATCTTTAAAATTGAGCGCATGCATATGCGACATTACAAAAAAAAGGAGATTGCAAACATAAAACAGTAGACAGATATAAAGGTGTGAGGTTTAATAAGAGTTTTTCATATCAAGGTAAAATATTAATCTGAAGAATACAACAAGAATTTCTTTTCAGTTTTTGAAATGATAGAGAATAACTAATAGAGATTTTATAGATTACATGATCACAGATAATGAGACCAGGGATTGATTTCATGATTTGGAATCATCCATTGTTACCGAAATTCTAAAAATTCAAATTTCAACTGCATGGCAACTTTGTTATGGGATGCAACTTAGGTGCTGTCAATGAATTTCCTACTGAATATTATGAGAGTCAAAAGCTGTTCGTCAAGAATGCTACTCACCATATGACCATCTGACAAAAGAGTGGGACCTTCGATACGGTTTGGATATTTTAGCCTATTCATCACTTAATTCTGAGTTGACTTCTTAAGTTTATTATTAGTTTGGAAATTTATCTGGAAAATCTTTACGCGAAGATGACGCCGTTGTTGCAGAGATGCAAAGTTTCTTGAGGAGGATATTTACTTACACATAAACCACTTGAACAAGTGCATCAATTTTGATGGCAACTTCCTGGGGAAGCACTGTTGGCAACATCGTGGGGAAGCATGGCGTAATGGATAGCGGCTCGGATTAAGGAATTGGAGAGCCGAGATCGAGTACCATTCGGAGCCATTACTTTCACTTACGTGCTAATACCCTCGGAAAATGTATGGATCGTCATCTCCCATTAGCTATGGACAGACTGGCTCGTCTCAAATTTTCTCTAAATATATTATAATTTTACTCTATTTTTTATAAGTAACTCAGAATTCAAAAACGGTTATGCCGCCCTGACGCAGCACATAATATACAGCTAAAGAAAGGATCGTTCGTATTGGCTCGGTGATCCTGTCTACGGTCGAATGATGATGACGCCGGGAAGTAGAATAGTTGTGCTAGTAAGAAATGCATAATGTTTTAGTTGTATAGTCATAAATATTTTGGATTAGTAAATGTTCGTGCTTTACTTTTTCGGCCAGTCATTACAGCTGTACAATCAACATAATGCTTACAACAAAGCCGGCACAACTGATACAAATTGAATTTGCTTTTACTATTTCATGTCATCATCAATGCCGGATATGGATATTTGATGCGTTCGTGTGGCACCAAAATCTGGCCGGCTCCTCGCGCCCTTTCGGTCTCAGTTGTTTGGTCGAACACACACACACACGCGCGCGCACATACACACACATACACACACGCACACATATTGGAGAGGTGGAGAAGAGACGCTCTCTATGTATGTCGCTGGATAAAGAGAAGGAGCTTGTGTATAATGGATGACTTTTATTATCACATACCGACTTTTTCCCCCAACATAAACATCTCCATTCAACACTGACTTCTAGAATTGCAAACGGACGAAATCAAATAAAAATTCAATTATGACTTATTTTCCTGTAGTGGGGAATAATTGGAGGATAAATGCCCATATGATGTATGGATATTATATATTTGTATGTATGAATCATTCTGGCTTTCATATATATATATATATATATATATATATATATATATATATATATATATATATATATATATATATGTCTGTGTGTGTATTGTATTTTGCGTCGTTGTATGCAGATATCTGATCTATATTTGCATACATATACTGCAAAACATATAGAATACTTGTTTTATTCCTTTGTTTATATTTGATATTTATATTGTCATGTATTTAGCATATGCATAATTATTATTTTCCATTTCTATAAAATTCATATTTGTGTATGCAAATGAAGAGATTCATATGCACACATATAAACGTATTGGTATGTGTACATTTATGTATGCACATGGTCGTATCTATAGTGAGTATGTGTTTATATATTTGGAAATAGTTACTTTTATACATATGTGTTTTGTATTAGTTTCTAACATTACGGATTATAATGTGCAATGTAAATCTGGGTGTCGGCTCCCTCCCACCTCTCTCTCTCTCTCTGTCAGTTTGTTGTTTACCCGAGACCTCCCCACAAGTCGGGATGTGGCTCAAGGCCTTTTTTTTTACGTGGTCCATTCCGAGCCCATAGGCTCTGGCAAAAATTGCCCGTATACCCGTATCTACCTCCTCTGTCCTTCGGTTCTTTCTTCCCCTCTCGACATATACTACAACTACGTGATATATATTAAGATATATAATGGATATTAGCAACTATCTGTAAGGAGACACTGTAGATCAGCAAAAACAGTACAAAATTGTTAAAAAAGAAAGAAAAAATACACGTTCCCAGGCTAACGAATATATTTTTCGTTCATGAATTCGAAACTTCTTCAAAAATATTGTTGCGTATAAATTCATGACAGAGACGCGTTAGCAAGGGGTAGCAACAGGTTATATAACTACGATTTTCGCTTGATTTAGATTAGGTAGACATGCAATCTATCTATCTATCTATATTCTATCTATCTATCTATCTATCTATCTATCTATCTATCTATCTATCTCACTGCCTTTGCGACAGCTGACAAACATAATGCCCATCGACAAACAAAACAAAATATTGATAAAATAACAACTGTCAAGCGAATGTACAGTAAACAATCCAAGAAGTCGCCGATGAAGTGAAAAAAATGAAAGAGTAAAAGAGTGAAGAAATGAGGAAAAATAGGAAAAAATCTCGATTTTAGAAAAAATACAAATCAGAGAGGAATAAAACGAAAGAAAATGAATAATACAAAAGTATTTACTGCATGAAATAAAGAACGAGAGGGGAGAGAGAAAGAATGAGAGATTGGTTTGAGATGGATAGTGAACAAGATCGAGATGTAGAGAGAATAATAATAATAATAATAAAAAAGAAGGAAATATATGCAAGAAAGGAAGGAAACCCGGCAAAATAAGATTTATTTCTCATTCGGCAAGATGAATGAGGTTCAATGTTCAGGACACACAAATTGTTGCCGGTGCTCTATCAAATAGCTCAATATTTTGGCTAAGCTTCCAATGCGCATGTGTTCATTGGCAAAGTCGACAACGATTTTCGGCTGCAGACCAAATCAGGCCAAACGTAGTGAAATCCGGTATCTACTTTTACACACGCATGCCGCTGCTGGCTCACAGAAATGTGGGTGAATATCTCTGAGAATATTCGTATGCACATGATAGAAACAAAAAATCATGATGCACTCTATAAAACAACACAACAAACTCACACTATAGTCTTAGCGAAATATTAAATAATAATAATAATAACAACAAAAAATTCACTGAGGACAACGCTTCCAAGGCAAGCAGATTTTATAAATAAAGTGCTCAATATTACTAAATAGAACATTAATGGCAGATAAATAGATGAAACATTCAGAGACTTATTTTCGACTCTGAATCAGGTTAACATAAAACAATTCTTTAAATAAATCAATTGAAGATTGGACTTGTATCTGCGAAGCTCAGGTCGAAAGACAAGTCTTTAAAGTTTTCACTTATCTATTTATCATATATATATATATATGATAAATAGATAAGTGAAAACCTTAAAGACTTGTCTTTCGACTCGAGCTATATATATATATATATATATATATATATATATGATAAATAGATAAGTGAAACAGTTATTTCTGAAGAAAGATTGAGGCCAATCTGAAATATCAAATATATCTACACATAAATAAATACTTTCATAAAAACATTATTATTTTTTTTTAATTTGCAACTTTATACATATATATATATATATATATATATATATATATATATATATATATATATATATATATATATATATATATATATATGTACAGTAATTTATATAGATAGACAGTATAGTCAAAGAAATCAACACTGCATGATCAGTGTCAGTTTCACACTTCAGTGTCTCTTATATATAAAACATATATATAAGACACATATATATGACATATAGTTTAAGTGACAGAAAATTAAATAAATTTAAGCCAATTTACCGCGCGTAGAATCTTGCCTAAATTGATATTTAATTATTTGTTTAATAGACTTCAAGAAATCTACATTGTTAGATGCATGGTTTATTTGATGGAGAGTTTGTGTCTTCAAGTAATTTTATCACATGAAGTTTCGTTTTCAGTTGGTCAGATATTCTCTACATTTTACAAATATTTCTCGTAATGTAGAGTCGTGTTTTTCATGCGTAATATCAGCTCTGTCTCATGATACATGAAGATAACTAAGACTCTAATAACATACATAAACACACTCCCTTTCTTTCTTTCTTTCTTTCTTTCTTTCTTTCTTTCTTTCATTCATACACAAGTTAAAATTAGTTTATGTTTTAATCTGCATATTATTGTAATAACTCTGATGATGTCAAAAGTAACGATAACTTCCTTTATTGCTCATCGATTTTTCAATGATATTTTAAAAAAAGCATCAGAAAAGTAAAATCATTAACAATACAGCTGAGATCTATATGGTAAAGTATCACATATTAAACGTGGGCCAGAATTTCCAGGGGAAAACTGGTTTTCCGCTTTGTAAACTGCCTTTAGTTTGCAAAGAAAGGGCGCTAAGAAACTTCGCTTACACCTAATCTAAAGTTTCTGCGGTAAATCGACGCAAAGTAAAACAGGTCATTTCATGAGAAGCACAAAAGAGTTCTTATCTCTATATAATATCAATCCTCCTATATGACAGTGAATGCTGAACAGATATTTACTACGGAAGGATTCTGAGAATACAAGGAACAGATAATGTGAACAATGTGGAAGCATTAAGGACACTTATACATAGAATTACAAAAAGGCAGTTGACGTTTCTGAGACAGAAAAGAGGTTTAGAAATGCTGTCATTAACAGGATATATCAGAGGTAAAAGGGACGGAGAAACTGCAAGTCACCCACTTAACGATGGTAGAATAGAGAGACTGGTAGAAATAGTAAAAAGAAACATTGATAAACTCCCAAATTCAGGAGAAATACGGCACATATGGCAAGTGTAGTTTGAGAAATGCACCACACAAAATTTATTAGAAGAAATTTGAAATATTCAGCCAATCACATTTTCATTCTCATCTCTCAATATTTGAAATGAATTGAAGGAGAAACTGTGCATCAGTTGCCAGGTGAAAATAAAAAGACTACTTATGTGTAGCAAACTTCTGCCCAATTACGAAAGGTTAAAAACGAATAGCCTGTCTAGCCGGTTAGCATCGTAGCCATTTAGTCGGTGTGGAAGATCTAATAATACTGAAGTCAAAGGTGAAATTAAACTTTTGATTGGATATATATATCAAGATACAAGGGCAAAAGCAGTATAAAATATTTTGATTTGATGAAGGAAATCATGGAAATCTTTCTCCAGGGAAGCTGCCAGGAAATGGATTGGTCGAAAATTACACTTCATATCACATACATATATACATACATAAAATGGGGTGCTGGAATGTTTTCGACACAACCAAGAAAAGCTTGATATCTGATCAGATTTTATGAAGTGGGCCGGTCCGTAATTCTTCATCACTTGCTCCTATTTATACTAGTACACACACACACACACGTAAGCAC